>CABHPR010155894.1:28043-52245 GCA_902168415.1 Peromyscus melanophrys
TGTGTGTGTGTGTGTGTGTGTGTGTGTGTGTGTGTGTGTGTGTGTGTAGGAATGTGCAAGTATGTGACATACCTTATGTGTGGAGGTCAGAGGACAGCTTGCTGGAGTCAGTGCTAACCTTCACTTTGTGGATTCCATGGAAATAACTCAGGTTATCAGTCCCAGGGGCAATTGGATTTACTGGTTGAGTCATCTGGCCAGACCTTAGCTGTGCTCTCTTGATAGAACCATCAAACAAGCTCTTTAAATTCAATAAAGCACAGGGTCCACCTTGACATAGCCTCAGTAACTCTTCTAGTTGGTCTTTCAGCTACTTGTAGCCAATATGCAAATTGCTACCAAAAAGCTAAAGTGTAGCTGCCAGAAGGCCGGGTAGGCTGCCTGCAGACCTTCCCTATTCTTTGCTGTCCCAGACCAAATTCTCAAGGTCTCTGGTCCCACACAACATCCCCCACTGCTCTTCCCTTCCCACCTCATCACTGTGTCCCATCCCTCAACCTGAGCAGGCACCCCCTGCTCAACCACAGGCCAAACCTGTCAGAAGACAAAGTAGATGTCCATGGACCTTCCCCACTCTATTAAACCAGACACAATTCTCAGGGTCACCTCTAGGATTTTGCAACAGAAAACCATGGGCAGCTCCCCCACCCCAGCAGCCCCCATGCATGTCTACTGTGGGTGCCTCAGACTATCTCCCCCAGGACTCCCTTACCCCTAGTTTCCAATACTAGCAAGCATTCCCCCATGAACACACCAGCTGAGCAGACCAGAAAAACAGGTAACACACTCAATAAAAATCCAGAGAGGACACAAAACTCACACTCAACCAAGACAAACCCAAGTATCAGCACCTAGACCTATAATCACCCTCAAACCCAGATGCCTAGATGCCAGCACAAGAACAAAATCAATAACAGCCAGTGTAATATGTCTTCACCAGAGTCCAGCTATCCTACCACAGTAGGTCCTGAATATTCCAACATACCTGAAGTACAAGAAGAAGACCTTAAGACCAACTATATGAAGATGATAGAGGTTCATAAAGAGGAATGAATAAATCTTTTAAATAAATCCATGAATACACAAACATTTGGAGGAAACAAATAAAACTGTTCAAGATCTGAAATGGACATAGACGCAATAAAGAAAACACAAACCAAGGGAATCCTGGAAATGAAAAATGTAGGAATGCAAACAGGAACTATGAAGGAAATCTTAAAAGAATCAAGAGATGGAAGAGAGTATCTCAGATGTTGAAGATACTAGATTATATATATATATATATATATATATATATATATATATATATATATATACTAGATATATAGAAGTAATAGATATATTGGTCAAAGAAAATGTTAAATCTAAAAGCTTCCTAACACAAACCATACATGAAATCTGGGACACTATGAAAAGACCAAACCTAAAAGCAGTAAAAATAGAGGAAAAAGAAGAATTCCAGCCAGACTGAGAAAGAAATCAGGGAAAAAACACCCTTCACAATAGCCTCAAATTATATAAACTATCTTGGTGCAACTCTAACCAAGAAAGCAAAAGACTTTTATGATAAAAACTTCAAGTCTTTGAAGGAAGAAATTGAGGATGTCAGAAGATGGAAAGATCTCCTATGTTCATGAATTGGTAGGATTAATATAGTAAAAATGGTTGACCTACTTAAAGCAACCTACAAATTCTAAGCAATCCCAATCAAAATGCCAACACAATTCTTTACAGACCTTGGAAAGATAATTTTTTACTTTATATGAAAAAAATAAAACAACCAGGACAGCCTAAATAATAAAAGAACTGATGGAGGTATCACCATCCCAAATTTCAAATTGTACTACAGAACTGTAATAACAAAAACAGCATGATATTGGCATAAAAACAGACATTCTGATTAGTAGAATCAGACTGAGGACCCAAACACAAATCCACACACACCCATGGACACCTGATTTATAAAGTAGTCAGAAATACACACTGTAAAAAAGACAGCATCTTCAACAATGGTGCTGGTAAAACTGGACATCTGCATGTAGAAGAATGCAAATATATCCTTATTTATCACTCTACACAAAACTCAAGTCCAAGTAGATCAAAGACTTTAGCATAAAACTAGACACACTGAACCCGACAGAAGAAAAAGCAGGGAATATCTTTGAAGACATTGGCACAGAAGACAACTTCCTGGACAGAACTCCAGTAGCACAGGCATTAAGATCAACAATTAATAAATGGGACCTCATGAAACTGAAAAGCTTCTGTAAGGCAAATGACACAGTCAATTGGACAGAGACAGCCTACAGAATTTAAAAGGATTTTTTACCAACTCTGCATCTAATAGAGGTCTAATATCCAAAATATATAAAGAACTCAAGAAACTAGATATTAAAATAAAACAAATAATTCAGTTTCAAAATGGGGTACAGATCTAAACAGAATTCACAACAGAAGTATCTAAAATGGCTGAGAAACACTTAAAGAACTGTTCAGCATCCTTAGCCATCAGGGAAATGCAATTCAAAACTACTTTGAAATTCTATCTTACACCTGTCAGAATGGGTACAGAGCTAAACATAATTCTCAATAGAGGAATGCCAAATGGCCAAGAAACACTCAAAGAAATGCTCAGCATTCTTAGCCATCAGGCAAATGCAGACCAAAACTACTTTGAGATTTTTATCTTACACATGTCAAAATGGATAAGATCAATAACACAAGTGACAGCTCATGCTGGGGAGGATGTGGAGCAAGGGGAACACTCCTCTATTGTTAGTAGGAGTGCAAACTTGTAGAGCTACTATGGAATTCAATATGGTGGTTCCTCAGAAAATTGGGAATTGATCTACATCAAGACCCAAAAACACTCCATTACCACTAGGACACTTGCTTAACTATATTCATAGTGGCTTTATTCATATTAGCCAGAAACTGGAAATAACCAAGATGTCCCTCAACCAAAGGATGGATAAAGAAAATATGGTACATTTACAATGGAGTATTACTCGGCAGTTTAAAAAAATGACATCATGAAATTTGCAGACAAATGGGTGGAACTAGAAAAAAATCATCGTGAGTGAGGTAACCCAGGCCCAGAAAGATGAATATGGTATGTATTCATCTATAAGTGGATATTATCACTTAAGTAATCGATAATTAAGCTACAACCCACAGACCCAGAGTGGCTAGGTAAAGTGGAGATGTCTAGGGAGGACACATGGATCTCCCTGAGAAGGGAAAATAGTATAGATCCTTCAGATGGACTGGGGGTGGAAAGGGATGGAAGCAGAAGTGATCAAGTAGAGGTGGGGGTGGGGAAATGATACCAACCTACCCACAAAACCATTGATCTACAATCTGTCCTTCCTGCATGATGTACTGGGGCAGTGCTGGCCCAGAACATGTGGGAGTGACAACCAATATCTGATTCAAGGGCCCACTCTGCAAGAGGGAACTCTGTCTTCACACTGCTTTGATGGCCAGAAACTGGAGACTGGATAGCCAGAGACCTAGGGTAAAACCAAACATGACTGGTCTTTAAAAAAAAAAAAAAGTCACTGAAATGATTAATGATATTCTATTACATTAATAGGTTGGTGCCTTGTCCATTCATCACCAGAAAGGCTTCCTCCAGCACCAAACATTAATAGGTACAGACACACACAGCCATACATTGTGTGGAAAGTGAGTTTAAATTGAAGATCTCCATCGGTTCTTCCTTTGACAGCTTGGGGGAATCCCGTGGAAGAAGGGGAGAAAATATTGTAGGAGTCAGAGGGGATGGAAGACACCAAGAGAACATGATCTATCAATTAAGCAGGGCCCATATGGGCACACAGAGTATGGAAAGGTAAGCATAGAGCCTGTATGGGTCTGCACCAGGTCCTCTGTGTATATTTTGGCTGTTACCTTGGTGTTTTTGTGGGAGCAGGTGTGTCTCCAAGTCTTTTGCCTGCTTGTGAGACTGTTTTTGTCCTATTGGGTTGCTTTGTCCAGCCCAGGTATGAGAGCTTTTGCCTTGTTTTATTATGTCTTGTTTTGTCCTATTTGGCTATCATCTTTTGGAGACCTACTCTTTTCTGAAAGGAAAATGGAGGAGGAGTGGATCTAGGGGAAAGGGGAGATGGGGGGAGATGCTAGGAAGAGTGGAAGGAAGAGAAACTGTAGTTGGGATGTATTGTATGAGAGCATAGACTATTTTCAATGAATGAAAAAGAGAAAATCTAAAATGTGTAAAAATTTGTGAAAGTCCCACAGACTAGGAAATGAAACACATCCTGTACTCTTTTTTGCCATTCATACATATATCATCTTTCATGAAATGACTTCATTTTGAATTTTTGTTTGTTGTCTACTAATTTGATGACATTTTTTATTAAAGTCTCCATATTTTTTTCCTTAAATTAATTTGGACAATTTTTATTTTTCACCTATTTCTTACTATTTTTTAATTAAAATGGTTGGTAAAATATCCATATTGTCCTTTTACAGAAATATCTATAATAATGTCCCTTTTCATTGTCAGGGTTATATTTCTCCTAGAAAAGGGGTTTTTAATTCATTTTTTTAATTTTTAAAGACTGACAAGTGTTAGCAATTTTATTAACTTTTCTAATTTTTTGAAAACATCACTACTTATTGTGCCCATGCTGGTCTGTTTTTTAAAAAACACTTTTTAAGACAATATAATTATGTAATTTCCCCTTCCCTTTTCTCTCTCCAACCATTCCATCCCCCTTGATCTTGCTTCAATTCATGGTTCTTTTTCATTGATTATTATTGTAACACACACACACACAAACACACACATGTATATAGTGTTTTTCTACACATATAAATACAACCAACTCTGTATGATGTCACTTGTATGCATATATTTTTCAGGGATAACCATTTGGTATTGGATAACTAATCGGTGTGCTCTACCATAGGGAAGCCTACTTCTCCTTCACTCTTTGTCCAGGGTTGCGGTTTCCTGAGCTTTCATCCCTCATACACATTAATGTGTCTATTGGTGCCATCCTTGTTCTGGTCTTGTTTAGACAGGCATGTTGGTGAGACTCCATGGGTATAGCTTTTCTAATATTTTTAGGAGATACAACCTCACAGCAAAACCCCTGTTCCCCTGGCTGTTACAATCCTTCTGCCCCCTCTTCTGTGATGATCCCTGAGCTTTAGGTGCAGGAGTTGCTTTGTAGATGTACCCTTTAGGATTGGGCTCCACAAGTCTGCATTTTGATTGACTGTGATTTTCTGCAATGATTTCCATCCCTTTCTAAGAGAAGTTACCTTGATGAGGGGTGAGAAGCAGACTTATCTGTGGACATATAAGGATACCTATTTAGAATTTAGCTAGGGATGATGTTGGTTTAACACAGTGGTGATTGTAGAGTTCTCCTCTAAGATCCATGATTTCACTTTCCCTGAGTGTTTGGCTAAGCTTCCAGTATCAGGCATGATTTCCCTCTTGTTGAGCTTGTCATAAGTCCTGTTTGATAGCTGTTGGTTACTTCCAATGTATGGACAACACTAATGCACCCTTGGGATTATCCTGATATGATGGGTGTTGTTGTTATTTATAAATGTCATAACATTTTGGTTGCTTCCCTCCATTGGAAGCTTGCACTGGGGCTTTCTGGTACCGTGAAAGCTAGTCCTCAAGGAAGAGGCTTTCAGGTTTAATGCAGCTTGGATCTTCTGGGTCCTATGTCCAACAGTTATGATGTTTTCAACAATAGGGACTTACCTTCCATCTCTGAGGGGTACATAGGTCGTGATGTTATAAGAAACTCTTAGACAACCCTGACCAAGTGCTCAAAAAGGGCTTCTCTTACCTGGTGTTGAGATTTTTAATAAGTTTGTGGTTCTTGGTGGGGAGCATTATCAGCCCAGGTTGGTGGGGAAAGTATATACATATATAAATATATGTGTATATATATGTATATAAAATAGACATTTTTAGGTAAATAGAGAATGCTATGATTCCTTATGACTTTCTCAGACATTCTTATTGTTATTTTATCCTCCTCCCTCCTTTTTCAGGCTGGCCTTGAACTCACAACTCCCTTGCTTCAATTACTCAAGTGCAAAGCAGTGTAATTGCAAGCATGACCACAATGCCTAGCTCTAGTGTTCTACATCTTTTCCATTATTTCCCACCAGATATTTGCTTTTTAATTATTTATAATTACATTGAATTTGATTTCTATAGAGTTTGTTTTTCAATTTTTAAATAGAATTGGAATAATGTATTTTCTTTTGTGATATTAATGCTTAAAACTATTTCTCTCTGAGTACCACTTTAGTAGAATTTCATAAATGTTGGCATTTCATGTTCTCAATCAAATTCACATCAATGCTTTGTCTAGTATCTCTCATGAGACCTTTTTTGACAATGGACTTAGAAATTTATGGCTTAGCTTTCAATTCGTCAAGGTTTACCAAATAGCCACTTGTGATGCTGCTCCAATTCTGCTAGGTTCAGAGAAGACACTCCTGAGAATTCCTGCCCTTCAAAATATATTGACACTGTAGTTAGTGTCTCAAATATAGTGTTTCTTTGAAATGGTTCCAATATTTTTTTCAGCTTCTTCATCTTTGCTTACTTATTTTTATTTTATCAATTACAGAGAGAAGATTACTAAAAAGCTCAGTTATAATTATTAAAGCTTCTTTACTTTCCAGTTCTGAAAGATTTTTGCTTAATGAATCTTTTTTTAAATTAAAATAGTTTTTTCTAGAAAATACATATATTCTGACTGTGTTTTTCCTCTTCCAGCTCCTCTCAGATCTTCCCTGCTTCCTTACCCAACCAAAGTAGTAACCTTTCTTAACACTCTTTATTTTTCTCTCTGATTAGGATATAAACATGTATATTAATAATAATAATAATAATAATAATAATAATAATAATAATTGATAAAGTAAAATCAAACAAAACTGAATAGGACAAAACAAACAAACCACAGAAAATGAGCCAAAGAAAGATCTCAAGAAACACATAGAGGTGTAGAGACACACAAATTATCACACATAGAAAACTGATAAAAAAACAGAACTGGAAATCATAATGTACATGCAAAAGAACTGTAAGAAAGAAAAAAATGAGCCCTGGCAAAGCATTCTGAGACAATGAACCTCTAAATATGCCATTGAGTTTGTTTCCTGTTGGCTATCTACTGCTGGGCATGGGTCATGGCCTTAAGAATGGTTTGTATACTCAGTGAGACTCCATTGGAGAAAAGTGATTTTTCAATTGGAGATAGCTTCTGGGTTACAGATGTGGGCTTGTGTCCACTTCTCCTCAGTTGAAACCTAATGATGTAGTGGGTAGCCATTCCAGCTTTGATCATGTAGTGGTAGCCATTCCAGCTTTGATCTGGAAGTTCCAACCCCCATTGAGGCTTCAGTAACTGTCACGTCTACAAGGCAGAGCCAAGAGAGGACCCTGAAGACCCGAGATCCGGATGTGCCACCTCTCTCTGTTCCTGGACCCTGGATGGTGGAGGTAGACTGAGCAGAGTTCTCCAGAGAACACCGCCGGATTGCGACACACCTTCCCCAGACCCTGCAACCTACCTATCCCTTCAATTGTAAGTTACGCCACTAAATAAACCTCTCTTTTAACTATGTGGAGTGGCCTTAATAATTTCACCAATATAATACAGTAGAAACTTTCTAAAGTACATACATATATGAAGGTGATCTAAATGGCATTGCTAAGTAACAAGGGAGACAGAGTATCCACTGGACAACTTTTGTCACCAAGTGAAGCTTCCATTCTCAAGACTCAATTAGATCTAATCTAGTTTTTGGCCAAAAGCCTCATGGGAAACCCCAAACAACCTAGGCTATTACTCTCCTGCAAACCTATGGTAAGGTCATATTGCTAAAGACAACATCTACAGAGCTCATTAAATATGGTGAAGTCAAGCTAGTGACTACCTAAAGTCTTTACCTTTAGTGACTAGTGTTTATGGTACTGGAGGGCACTGTGTATGCTACCAAAAGAAAAAGGTAGAAATGAACCCAGCTAAAAACTCTTCCATCTACAATGGTCACCTGTTTGCAAGATGTGCTAATGCAACAATGTTACAAAGCTTGTGGATGTAACCAACCAATATTCTATTGCTAAATGGTCCACTCCATGAGATAGAATGCAACCTTAACATTGCTTGAGTGGGTGGCCAAGAATCTAAGACTAAATAGGCCATAGACCTAGGAGAAAACAGATTACTACTGTTCTGCTAAAGGAACATGACAATAAAATGACTCCTTAAGACATTCTGCTATATCCATGGAAGAGTGCCTCACTCAGCCTTCATCAGGGAAGCTTCCCCCTGAAGTAGATGGGAACTAACAAAGAGACCTACAATTAGACAAGAGAGAGAAACAGAGAGAGAAGCTTTCAGAACACGCCGTCCTAAATGGAATGTCTCCATTAATTCCATCCCCTTAAGGCTCAGAGAACCTTGTGGAGAAGAGGTAGAAATTTTGGAAGAACCAGAGGGCATGGAGGACACCAAGGAGACAAGACCTTCTAAACACAGCAGGGCTGGTGCATATATGAACTCACAGAGACTGTGGCAGCATGTACAAGGCCTACACAGGTGTCAGCTTAATGAGAGCCCAGTGTTTATGGAATCTAAAAGCTCTACAGTTGGGTACAGTACAGATGTTTATAATTTCCTCATATATTGACTGCATTTTTATTAAGAGAGTATTCTTTATAACTGGCACTACTCCTGCTTCACAGTGTATTTTGAGGAGCTGGGGAAATAAATGACTCAGTGTGTAAACGTGTTTGTTGCCCAAGACTGAGGTCTGGAGTTCAACTCCCCAGCACCCATGGGAAAGCTGGGCAGGTTCGGTGGACTCTTAGTAATCCAAGAGCTTCAGGAAGACTAGAACATTTGCCTGTCACATCCACATGCATACACACACACATGCTTGCCACATCCACATTCATATACACACACATGCATGCACACCTTCACACAAGTGCAACCACATACATGCAAATATGCATACAATCACACTGTATACACATGCAAGCAAGAAATAAAGCATTCTTGTGTTGATTTGAATTGAGATATTGTAGCTTTCTTAGATCTATTTACTACTTGACATAAATATAAACCAAGGCCTTTTTGTATTTTCCAATCCAAAGTGAATCTCATTTCCCATAGTGACATCACAAGCTCCGGTTTTTATCCATTCTGTCATCTCCCACTTTCTGATTAGAGTTTTCAGAAAGATGGATTTATGTTTGTTCTTTTGCTTTTTTCATGCTACACATGCTATTTTGTTTCCTTTTTAAATCATAATCCTCCTTCTTTTTCTTTCAAATAAATATTTATTTTAACATTTCATTTAATATTCAACTCTTCTGTGAGATGTGTGTGTCTGATTCATTGTGTGTGTGTGTGTGTGTGTGTGTGTGTGTGTGTGTGTGTGTGTGTGTGTGTGTAATACCAACAGATGACTCCATCCATCAGTATTATCCATCTGTCTGTCTAGGTTTCAGAGAGACAATAATCAGATTCAATGTATCACAGTCTCCTTGTGGCTACTGACCTAACTGACTGCAGTGGAATACCTTCCCATAACATCAACATGCTCAGTTAGAAATCAGACAAGATTTCTAATGACCATGGTATTCTAAATTTCAAGGAACAGATATCACATTTCTTTAAGGGTAATTTATTAGACAGGCTTACACATTTCAAGCTGGTGTTCTAATGATGGTAATCTGTACACTGTAGAATCTGAAAACCTCTGTGTAGTAGCCTCTATGTCCACATGGCTAGATCTCAGCAGTCTCAGCTTGACACTCTAATCCTGGGGGTTTTCTGGAAAGCTTTTTATACTTAGACTGTGTGGGAAGACTAAGGACACTAGATTACTATGGCATCAAAGACAGTGGCAACAGCAGCAACAGGTATGATTCACTCACCAGCAAGAAATGATGGCAGACAACACTATTTTTCCCTGGGCTTTATATCTGAGCTACCAGAGTAACACAGTGCTCACTCATTTGGAAGGTTTTCTCACCTCATTTATCTTTCCTGGAAATGCCTTCACTGACTCACCCAAAGATGAATCTATTAATTGCTTCCAGATCCAATCATGTTGATTACCAAGATTAACCATCACAATAGATATGCTGTAAAGCATGGATCTGGAGTAAGTTCCAAGTAGGCTGTTAACTATGAGCCACACACTGAATGTGTTCTACACCATCACAGCCCACTGAGGACTTTTAATAAAGGGAGAACATGTTTTATTATATTATACACTTACAGAGACAAAGCTGTGGCTATTTGCATTCAACAACAAGCCACAACCTTATGTGGAAAATGTATTCTGTTATTTATGCTATATATATCTAAGTCTTAAATAAGAACAAATGAAAAGATTCATTTCAAGCAATTTTGTTAAACACATATTTATGGGATGGATGAGCGCCTTCAAGGCATTCTCACTGTGTTAAGGACACGTCATGAATTTTTTAACTACTTAATAATGCATTTGCTTCAGGGGTGACTCCATTTAATAAATCATATAAGTTGTAATGAATTCTATCACACATTTATGTGGTGAGAGATATTCCAATATCTTAAGTACTACTTTCTAAAGAAGTTTTATATAACCAAGAGGAAAAGGAACAAGAAAACATTCTCATACAATAAAAACATTCAAAGAAACACATCCAAAAGTCCCTCTCAACCAAGAGGAACAAGTTCAGGAGTAGATCGTGAGATCAGTTGTAATTCTTTGTGTGGTGTCATGGTTTCTTTTTCAATTGCTGTAACAAAATATCCTGAAAGAATCAGCTTAAGAAAGGAAAGCTTCATTTTGTTTCACAGTCGTGTGGGGAAATCATAGTGGGAAATGCTCACATCACACCCAGAGGGCGATGAGTGCCGGCTACTGCTCAGTTCCCTTTATTCTGTACAGTTCAGGAATCCTGCCAGGGTGGATGGTTCTCCCCGCCTCAATTAACATGATCCACATAATTCCCCACAGACAAGGCGAGAGGCTCCTATTCCAGGTGATTCTAGATTCTGTCAGGTTGGCAATTATTACTAAATATCACACACAATAAGCTACTTTCAAAGCAAAGAACACATACACTGCAACACTGTAAGTTAGACAACAGTCAGGAACGTTTGTTCTCAGTAATGACAGAACAATTCTTGCACCAAGAATCCAGCAATTTACTATGGAGTGAAATGTGAATGGGTCAGACATGGGACCATAAGCAAATTATAAGTTACAAGATAGCATGCTTGTGGGTAAATACCCAGGACAGCTTCCAAACTTCAGAAACAAGATCTTAAGTATATAAACACTAATCCTGAACAGCCTAACTCAAACTGGTGAGTAATTTGAAATTTGAATAAGGAAAATATTTCTGACAAGACACGCAAGAATGGCATGGGATGACACTATACAGAGTCTAAGCTAGAGGCTGAATGTGAGTCCCAGTGAGCACATGGCCATTCTTTCTGTCCAGTGAAGGATACTCTGTTGCAGTCTGTGTCCAGTAGGATAAGACCACATGAATGTAGTTTTCACAATTCTGTTTTGATGTACACTTTTTAAACCTGTGGTTTGTGACTTCTCATAGTATGATATTTATTCTTGATCATCAAATTAGTCAACTCAAAATTTGTTCCAGGTGGATCTGTGAGCACATTTCTAGGAATGATTAACAGAGGAGAGAAGCCCTCTCCCAGAGTGCATGGCACCTTCCAGCAGGGGTCTGGACCTAAGGAGGAGAGAAAGGCCGTGCCATTTGTTTGCCTGCATTTGCTCTTTGTTGGCAAGTATGTCTGTCCTGTTGTTACTCCTACCACTGGCCTTTCTGGACATCAGAACATCCTTTAGCCTTTATGTGGACTGAGGACCAGGAAGCCTCCAGGAATTCTCCATGCCAGATTGGCCCTTCTGAAGAACCCAGGCTGTTGTTGGACTACTCAGCCTGAATTATTTATGCCAATCTAATAAATTCCCTTTTATAGTATATATTCATTATGTTCATCCTGTTCCTCTAAGGACCCATAATACATACAGATTTAATTATAACAATTTTGTCAAATGCCCAAAGACTTGGGAACTATAACTTCCTTGCTATAGTCTAAGATTGTGGTATTATACTCCTTTTCACAGTAATCTATAAAATGCAAACTATGTAGTCAATGTGTGTTTGAACTAAAATGAAACTAGAGAATTAAATACATGAAAAGATAAAGATATCTGCTTCCAGTTTACTTTTCCACAATGATACTACTAACTAAATATGCTTAGTTCGGTGAAAATTATGTCAATTTTATACAACCCAGCAAGAAACTCAAACGTGATAAACTTTTATTTTTCTCTTACTTGTTGGCTTTATAGCTATATTAGGCAACATTCTGCTGAAATAATTTCATTGGCTGGTCTAATCAAGGGCTACACTGACATGATCAAATTGCATACATATGTGCAGATGCCTGTGGAGGCCAGGAAATGGCATTGGATTCCCTGGAGCTGGAGTTACAGGCAGTTGTGTGCTGTCCTATGTAGGTGCTAGGAACCATATTCTGGGAACCCATCTCTAGTCCTCTGGAGAAATCAGTAACTGCTCTTAATTGCTGAGTCATCTTTCCAGCTACCTAGAATTAGTTTCTTAATTTTTATATTTGTGCATCACAAATGGGGTATGTCTCATCTGTTGAAGTGGGGAGAGTTTTCTTATACTCCATTTGCGATTTGGAGTCTTGGCAGTCTCCTCAGTTCATTTTGCCTCCATTGATAAATGAGCACAGTCACTAGAAGTGAAGCTGCAATGATAGAGTTCTGACCTCTATGCATGACTGGCAGTAGCAACCAGAGCTAATGGCTGTGAAGCAGCAGCCTTTTATTGCTCTTTCAACTTAGGGCATATGTTGGGAGAGTAAAAGCAAATGCAGTGGGAGCAATTGACATTGTATGTTTTTGCCTTATGCATTTTTTTCTCATTAAGTGACTCTGCAGAAACAATGACTAAGCAACAATGAAGGGATAATCACCAAGGACTTTTTTTTTTCCATTTGACATGTCATCACTCCAAGGTGGAAGCCAGACAGACGATAGTTTCTGTTTTAAGAAACCACATAAGCTGAGAGTTACCTTGGTGGTTAAAGTGCATGCCATACAATCATGACAGCTGGAGTCTGTATCCCCCCCAATCCGTGTGTGTGTGTGTGTGTGTGTGTGTGTGTGTGTGTGTGTGTGTATTGGGTGGGCATACAAATGGACTAGTGAGACTAGACATATGGAAGAGGTCTGGATTTGCCTGTGTCAAAAACTAAGTTGGAAGAGTAGTCTATAGTGATTCACAGCATCTATCTCAGGCCTCTGCATGTACACTTAAACACATGCATGCCCACACATGTGCAAACACATGAGTGTACACCACATACATGTGAAAAATGGAAAGAGAAAAGAAGTACTTGAGCTTCAGCCATTGGAGTCTAAGTTCTGGGGAAAATGTGTTTCTTTAACAAATACTACATGTTCAGGTAAAGACATCTTTATGGAAAAATCACATACCAGCAAACCTTAGGCAATTTTTTACCTAACATTGTTGTTGTTGTTTGTTGTTGTTGTTGTTGTTTTATGGGGGGAAACAATGGGTGGATATTTTAATGATGTTTACAACATAAGTCATTGATGATACAAAAATGTTATTTGAACTCTATTTCTTTCATCATGTCCCATGTCTTGTCAAATTATTTGAGCAAGAGACCAAGAATAAGAGCATTTAATCATATTTCGTCAATTTTACCGTAGCCCCAAGGCTGAATAGCTTACTATACCACTCCATTTACAGAGTATGCAAAACTTAAGCTATGTCCAGAAGAGATACTTGGAGAAGATGTGGAGAAAGAAGAAACTTAGTCACTACTGGTAGGATGGCAAACTAATATGACCATTATAGAAATGAGTTAGGAGGATTTTCAAAATTTAAAAAATAAAACTATCATACGATCCAGCTATTTCACTACATATTTTCACTCCATAAAATGTCGTAAAGATACTTGCACACCCTTGGCTATTGCTATTGTATTTACTAAACAAAGAAGATGAAAACAACTTAGTTGTTCATCCACAGGTAAATGGACAATGGAAGTCTGGTAAATACATAAAGTGACATATCAACTTTCATGCAAATTTTGTCATTTAAAATTTCCTTAGATCTGAATTATATACCTAAAACGTTTCTAAAAGTATATGTATGTGGGTATTTGTGTAAGGATATGTGGTCATGATTGTACATGACGGAAGAGACCAGAAGAGGGCATCAGATCTTCTGTATTCAGAGGTGTAAGTGGTTGTGTGTCACCTGAGGCAGGAAAGCAAATCCCAGCCTCTGCAAGAGCTCTTGACCACTGAGCCAACTCTCTTATCCTAAAAACAAAATTCTAAACTTATTTTCAGAAGAATAGATGGCTAATACTTCTACTTAAAGGACTAATTTCTTAATTTTTGTTGCTCATTTAACAAAATTGGACTACTTTTCCTCCAATGTAGTGCTGAGAGGTTTCTCACATTGCCATTGACTAGAGAAGGATTGACAATCTTTTCCGATTATTTTGCCTTCAATGGTAGATGAGCACAGTGGCTCTACGCAATCATATGTCAGGGACACTTAACCATCCTCATTAGTCAACATGGGCTTGAGAACCCATGAGATAACTAAGAACAGCAATTTTCATGCTAGAATGCTATGTAAAACAAGGGAGATCCAGTCCATTCATGAAGGACTCGGAACTATAAAGTCACACAGCAGCTGCAGGGGCTGAGCCTACCAGGCCAATTAAAGTAGCACTGAAAAATCAACAGAGGGCCAGTGAGATTGCTCAGTGGGTAAGACCACTTGCTTCCAAGCCTATGTTCTGAGTTCAATTCCTGGGACCCATATGATTAAACCAGAAAAACAACTCCTGAAGGTTGTCTCTGGCCTCCACACTGTGGAATGTATGCACATACATGCACACACAGAGAATTTTAAAAATAACATTGTAATTATTTATTTATTTTTAAATATCAGAAAAAAAAAACAAGGAATCAGGCATCTGCTTACTTCTGTACTCAGAAATTCACATTGGGGAATATGTGGCATTGTAGCATGCACGCAACTCATTATCATAATACCACAAATACTAAATGAAAACATAGCATCGCTCACATTGTCATGAATCAGAATGAAGACAGAGAAATAATAGAGATATATGGAACATGATGGCCAATAATGCAAAATTCTCCAGGACTTGACAGAACTCATGCTCTCATGAGCTCACAGCAGCTGTGGTTGCTGAACAACATCTACCCAAGGTCATGCTAGTCAACACTCCAGCAACATTCCATCAAGGAAGACAAAGAGGCACAGGTGCCCACACATCTAACTGAGGTGCTGTGGATAACTGATGGCTCTGTTGTGGGAGATGGAGAAAGTCATTTTTGTTTTTTTGTTTTTTTGTTTTTTTTTTTTTAAGAGTGTGGCCCCTAATAGGCTAACCACACACTCTAGTGAACAGCAGAAATTAGACTTAGTGGGTCATTAAAAGAGCAAACAAACAAACAAACAAAAAAAACAGAAAGCAGAGAAGAGATGGGAAAGCAAATTGGGAAGAGTTAGTGGAAGGCATAGAGCAGTATATATGATCAAAATCAATTGTATTAATATATGAAATTCTCAATAAATTAAAAACTTGTCTATTAAAAACAAGTGAAAATCTATTTATCTATAGGAAAGATTATTTCAAACTATGGAAAAATTGTGGGAAATACTTTAAGCTGAGCCATAAAGCCAGGTACACTTAGAATTTAGAAAACCGGTACAGTTACATTGTGAAAAAAAAATCGCATGTATAAAATTTGACATAACAGGGTCTGCCCCAAGTCCTTGGTAGTTCCAGTTTAGTGTTTGTATGGAATTCCTGAGTCCAAATGATTGAGTCTTCTCTTCTCTTGGGATCTTTTGCTTCTGTTTGTATTGTTCAATTCTAATATATTAGTGTTTGTTTTCTCTTATTATAGTTTAGCATACTATGTATATTATAATCTTAGAAGCCTGTTTGATTACTAATGAGAGACAGAAAGGGAGGGGATGCAGATGGGAGGGGAGATGTAAGAAGCTGGGAGGAACAAGGGGAGGAAAAACCGTAGTCACTATATAGTATGTGATAAAAAATATTTTCAATATTTTTTCAAGAAAAAAAAGGAAAAAATAAAAAGAGTATTTTACAAAAGAAATTAACATACTTTAGTGAGGTAGGGGAAAATCTAGTTTAGAAGGTCGGAAGTACTTTTGAATATGTAATAAACTGTGATTGAATGGTATAGGAGCTGTTTTCAACAAAATGACAACCCCTCATGCCTCAATTACATTCTTGTCTATTAATTAATTAATTAATTAATTAATTAATTAATTAATTAATTGGAAGCTTTCACGTGTGCAACAACATACATGTGGAGGTCAGAAGATAACCTGTGGGGAGAGGTTGTTCTTCTACCATGTGAGTTCCAAGGATCTTTCATCCTTGGTGGCAAGTACCTTTACCTTTGAGCCATCTCACTAGCCATCCACAGCCCACCATCTTAGGTTGAAGGCCCAAACTCAATTACCTAGAGTGTAATTATGTTTAGAGGCCAGGTCTTTAAAGAGCTGATTACAAATGAAGTGAATCGTTTGCGATGAATCTCAGTTCGATCTGACTCGTGTCCTTTGCATATTTGTATGTATATAGTGCATGTGTATACTTATGCAGATGCATTAGGTCAACCTCGGATGCTATTCTTCAGGTGCCATAAATATTTTGGAGACAGAATCTCTCACTGGCATGGAAATCACAGATTTGGTCAGGCTGGGTAGCCAGCAACCCCAAGAGACCCACCTGTGTTTAACCAGTGATAATAATCATCAAACACTGTGCCCTGATTTTTATGAAGCTATTGGCAATTGAACACAGGCCCTCACACATGGACAGTAAGCACGTTCCCTAAAAATTATCTTTCCAACTAGATATTCTTAAATGAAGAAGAAAGGTGACCAAAGAAACATTGTCACTGAAGTCATTGAGAGCCATATACATGGAAAAGTGGTCTATGATGATGCACTGAAGAAACAGACAGACATGAACCAGAGAGAGGGGCTCTAGAGGAACCCAGGGCTACATGTTGGGGTTCAGTGTATAATATGGAGTGTCTTCTTCAAACACTTCATCTTATATTTTGATACTGGGTCTTTCATTGGCCTAGAACTCTAAAAGAAAACTAGGATGGAAGGTCAATAGGCCTAGGGACCCATTTGTCTCCTGCCTTCCCAACACCAAAATTACAAGTGTGAGCAACCATGCTTTTACTCTCAACACTCAAGAGGCACAAGCAGGCAGATCTTTATGAGTTCAAAACCAGCCAGTCTACAAATGAGTTCCCGACAGGGCTACACAGTGAGACCCTGTCTCAAAAGCAAATAAAACAAAACAAATAAACATGTACCGTTAGTCTGCCTTTCTTAAGTGAGTTCTAAAGCTCAAACTCAGGTTCTCATGCTTACATGGCAAACACTTTACCCATGGAGCCACATCCAAAGAACCTTAACAGTCAACTTTTATAACATCCACAGAGTATTTTGAATGAAAATTTTTAGACATCTACTAATGTCTCATATTTACGATGGTTAAATATATTCCTGAAAAAAATATATAAACAGTAAGCGTAGTTGATGATTTGACATACATTTGCTACCAGGAGCAAATGAGATGGAGGTTACTGAGAGAGAGAGAGAGAGAGAGAGAGAGAGAGAGAGAGAGAGAGAGAGAGAGAGAGAGAGAGAGAGAGAGAGAGAGAACATTTGTTTGTTTAAACTCCCATCCTATCACAATCTTGTTATTCAGGAAAAAGAAGTGGACTTTTTTTTTGAAGTATTTTGAAAGTAGCTTTAATTCACTAATCCAATCTTAAAATAGAAATTAACTATGCTAGGATGAATACTTTTAATTCTTTTTATCTATCCATTTCATTAATGTTACGGAAGTGTAATATTTAATAGAGGTTTTCTTTTCTTTTTCTTTTTTCCTTATACAGAGTTAAATCACACACAGCCTATAAATATAGTTGTTTTTTTTTAACAAAAGGGTATTAATTTCCACATCCCTTAAAAAATATCCCCAGGAGTAGTAGCCTGCATCCTATATGACTCTTCATTGATATTTTAAAGAGGAATGTAGTAGAAACAACTACTTTTTCCTTCTTTGAAGAACTGTTTTCCCATTTAAAATGTCTGCGAGTTAACTGTGACCCTTTGGCTGTTTGAGATGCCAAATTTTAAAGGCTAAAGGAGTTTCAAGTTCCAGTTTTTTAAATGGAAGTCTGTTCATATCACTTACCACATGAATACAATGGCCTTCTTTATGCCTTGTAGAATGAACTCCAAATGTCTTTATCCATGTGATAAAACAGTATACAATACATTTTTGAATACTTTCCTAACCTGGTCATAGTCCCTGCCCTTGTATCAAACAAATTCAATGACTACATTCTATTAACAAAATATTTATTTCAACTCTTAGAATTCTCCACTGTGCTTCCCAACTGTGGCCCTATATAGATACTATTTCTTCAGACCAAGTGATCTAATATTTTTCCCCACATGCTTAACCCAGCCAATTCACATCCATGAGTCTTGCCTAGTTCATAATCTGCTTGCTCTTAGAAACCATCCAGAGCATATCAGGTCTGAGACTGGGGCATCCTATTAATTGTGTTTTTAACCAAGTAAGGAGAAGAAAAGGCCTGCCTTCCACTAAGTATAAACTAGAAAAAGTAGCAGTTCCCAATGTTCCCTCACCTTTCCCCTAGTGTGATATTTAATATTAAAAATCAATTTTGTAGGATCTACAACACCTTGGAGACAATCATTTGGGCATGCTTATGGGGGACTTTCTCTAAATTGGGTTCCCTGAAGTAGAGAGACCCACCCTAAATGTAGATGGAACCATTTTATGAGCTGGGGCCCAAGCTGAATCATAAGGAGAGAGTGAATTGAGCACCAGCATTCAACTTTACTTCCTGATTATACGTGCCATGTGACCAGATGCTTCACACTGCTGACACCATCCTTCCCTGCCATGATGGAATGCACCCTTGATATTCCCAAATATTCACTTTCTCTCTTAAGTCTCTGCCCTTGTTTGAATGAGAACAGCTCCCCTTAGGCCAATATATTTGAATGTTTGGTCCCTAGTTGGTGGAACTATTTGGGAAGGATTAGGAAATATGGTCTTGTTAGAGGAGGTTTGTAACTGGGTTAGGGGCTGGGCTTTGGGTTTCAAAGGTCCATGACAATCCCAGCTAGCTCTCATTGCCTCCCTCTTGGGGATTAACCACTGCCTCAGCACCATGCCTGCCTGTGTCCTGCAAGTTTCCATGCCACGATGTTCATGGATTCTTACCATCCAAGATTGTAAGCCTCAAGCAAATTCTTTCTTTTATAAGTTGCCTTACTCATGGTGTGTTATCTTAGCAATAGAAAATTAATCATGACAGATGATTTTGTGAGAGATTTTATCATTGCAACAAGAAAAGCAACCAATACATCTGGAAATGCATGATGGTTTAGAAAATTCAATAACCTTTTCCCACATCCCCTGACAAGACACTTCATACAGCAACTCAAATTCCAGTACTTATGGATCCTGGGTAGAGTTCTATCCACCAGGGATGAAGCTCTGCAGCACAAGAGATGTTTCATGTTTATAGCCTATGATCAGAACAGTCTCTGTCCATCCTGTCCTTACAAAGTCATACGATTTTTAGCAGTGTTATTTATAAATATGAGAGGGATTTGGTTTTACTCTACTTATTCACCTACACTATTGAAAGACACAGAAAAATACATAAATCACAAAGAGAATTTCCATAAATGAATCACAACAATGTCTATTTTCTCACAGTAAGCAAGGACAAAATAGCATGACTATTGCACATACAACAAGCATTTTAAAAGAAAGTCAAGGACTATCTTTTCAAAAGATCTTCACAAGAAGCACTGCTTTCCTGCCACCCAAACACTCCATTAAATGTTGAATAGGACTGTAAAGAATTACTTTATACAGAAAAATGCATTTTGTGTGGATAATTAGGGTCATTCAAATTAAGTGATAGATGATGAAATTAAAAAGTAAAAAACTACATTAAATATATTCTGATTTATAAAGTAGCTTGCCTACTTAATAGAATTTCCTGATTCATGTTATACTCTGAAACTATTCAATGGAATTAAATATACTGAGATTAGCATTACATATATATCCTGAAAGTATCATATATAATTCCCATCTTCTGTTATTTTCAAGAACTGTTTTATATTTATGTTAAAGAAAGCACACATTTTATAGGTGAAATATTAATGTTGAAAAATGGAAAACTAAAAATACTAAAATGTAGCTCAAAGATTCACAACAGTAAAGCTGGCGGGTTTTTTTTCCACACATTGTGTGTCTGTCTGTGTGTGTGTGTGTGTGTGTGTAGTACATGTACACATACGTGTATCCAGAGACAGAGGGTCTCAGGTGTCCAGCACTTTCAATCTCTGTCTTACTCTCTTGAGATAGGCTCTCTTGCTGAACCTGCAGCTTGAATGGCAGGCAAAAAATGCTAGTGACAATTCTGTCTCTACTCTCCACTAGACTGGGATTGTAGGCATGTGAGTTCATATGCAATTTTTGACACAGCTGCTGAGCTTTCTCACCTAGGTCTATAGTTGCATAGCAAGTACTTATAACACTGAGCCATCTTTCCAGCTCACTTTCTTTTTTTTAAATTTTTCTGTTATGTTACCAAATTGACTACCTTTCTATAAAATGAAATATTTGCCAACAATAAAATGCATTATAGTTTGTAACGTTCAGAGTTCCCAAAGTGTAGGGCTTTACTCTGTTTTGATGATTGCCAATATTTCAGGTTTTAGGGTCAAGAAAACAAAACTACCTAAAAGAGAGATATTTTAGTGGTTAAGAGTGCATACTGATCTTGCAGAGGACCTGATGGTTCCCATCACCCATGTAGGGTGACTCACTACTGCCTGTAATTCTAGCTTCAAGTAATAATCTGTCATCTTATTCTGGCCAACTTATCACTATGCACACATGGACATACCCCAAATGCACACATATATACATATAAGCTAAATAAATAAATGAATAGGTAAATAAAATGTCATTAAAATGTGAAGACTTGAATTTATTTCCCATTTGAAGAGAGAAGAAAAGATAGAGGCAGTTTCCTATCATCAAACATTCATATCCAGAAGAGGCCTTAATGACCATCAAGACTAAGTATCTACTATACAGATGAGAGAATGACACACAAGTAGCAGCTTCTAGGTTCATACAAGTGCTCACAGAGAGAATTCATGTCCCTGGTCATTAGAGTGATGTGCACCATTACATGACACTAAGGGTATATTAGCTTGTTTAACTGAAATCTATTTAACATGGTTGAAAGAAAATAGTAAGTCGTTAATTTCAAAGACATTTTTGTCCATCCCCACCATTCACCTTGTTCTTTCCCCAAATTGATTGAGGAAACACTGTTACAGCATTACTTCTGTTTTCAACTTAACATTGAGCCAGATATTTATAGATATGGAACTTCCATAGGTAATTATTAATTATTTAATTACACAAACCTTTCTTCTCTGTTATCTGGCCATCTCAGGATATGATATAGTAATATAAACTTGATGTGCCCAGGGACATATCTTACTTCTCTGTCAACAGTCAGCCAAGCATTTGAGGACAAAGCTGGGATGCGCAGAGGAAATTGTTTTAAAGCTATGGACATCAAGTGGTGCAAAGGAGAGAGGGACGACAAAAGGAGAGTAAGATCATCAGATAATTAATTCCTTCTGCAGAGACTCAAAGGGAGCATGTAGTGCCACAAAGATGCAGCTGGAGCCACGGGATGTGTCATCCACAGAAATGTCATCTCCCCTTTGCTAGAAAATACCAGTTGGCTAACATATAATTATTCACAGCTAAAAATAGCACTTGTGGCAATCATCCGAGCTTGGCTTTAATTCTTCGAATGATTGCTGTCAGGAATGGTGATTGTGTGTAGTCAACAAGCATTTCTGGGGACATAAACACAAACTGTTGGGTTGCCTTTTCCTGGTTTCCCTGCAAGGGTTGCTTCTTCCTTCACCCTAAAAGAAATGGCCCTTGAGTGATGTAGACATTCTCCAAAGCCTCTGGCATAACAGAGAGGTGAGATTTTTATACAAATGTGAGATGGTTAAGAAGAGGCATTTGCCGGGCGTTGGTGGCGCACGCCTTTAATCCCAGCACTCGGGAGGCAGAGCCAGGCGGATCTCTGTGAGTTCAAGGCCAGCCTGGGCTACCAAGTGAGCTCCAGGAAAGGCGCAAAGCTACACAGAGAAACCCTGTCTCGAAAAAACCAAAAAAAAAAAAAAAAAAAAAAAAAAGAAGAGGCATTTGCTGGAGGTTGAGATAATTCATCCACCACTAACCACAAAATTTGCTGCTTCTTCCCATTGGTGTCATGAGCCTGTTTTCAGGGAAGAAGGACTCAATTAGCTTTGATGTGACAAAGGTGTTTTACAATAAATGGGTGTGTTTAAATCATCAAAGAACTGGGGGCTGGAGAGATGATTCAGCTGTCAACAGTACTTGCCACTCTTCCAGAGGACCTGAGTGGGGTTCCCAGAACTCATTAGATTGCTCATAACATTCTGTAACTCCAGGGAATCTGCCATCATCTTCTGGCCTCCTAGGATACACCCACATGTAGTATGCACACATATTGACCAATACACATAAATTAAAAAGAAAAGTCTAAAATACTAACTGAAGAGCGATCACTTATAGAGGAGATTGGGTGTCTCTTTTCATGAATTTTCTATATTTAACATAAATGTATTAAATAGACAGGCCCTAAGATAAGCATACACTGCATGCTACACTTATGTGAATAGCAGATATGCTCCAGACTTTTAAGGAGTTCTTCAAAGTCTTCATGAGCTGGAATGAGAAGCCCTGTAAATAGTTCCCTATTTCTGGTGAAGGCCAAAATTCATAGGCAATGCCCTAACCAGACTGTCTCATTCCTACACTGTCCACGCTCAACAGTACTTCAGACTGGACCTTAAAATACTAAGGTTCAGAAATATCTAGCTCATTCTATCATTTCTTTATTCAGTAAGTATTATTAATTTATTGAGTTCCAGGTGTAATGTTATAAGTTGACAATTTGTAAAAATAAAGAAGTGTTTCTTGATGATTAGGAAAATGTCTCAGTAGGTAAAATGCAAGCATGAAGACCTGAGTTAGAATCACTGACTAGAAAGATACACCTGACATTGACCTGTCTCTTCAAAAAGCACATATGTATATGTATGTTATTGATACATAAATGTATACCTCCATACATTAGAGGGAGGGTAGGAAGGATGGAGGGAGGAAGAGAGATGCAGGAAGTTAACAAAATCACTCTTACTTGGAGCTAGTGGCAATCAAAACTGAAACAGGTTACTACAGTGTAACTTTCACAAAAGGATTATCCTTTGCTAAGGTGCTCTATCAGTTTGCACCCGAAACTCCTTTGTGATTTATGCATCACTGAGTAGAACCATGGTAAACATGGCACATTATTTTATCCTTAGTCTTTCTTCCTCCATCCTATTTGCAGAGCTTCACTCAGTGAGCCCAGTGCTGGTGGGAGAAAAGAAACTGGTCTCTTGCAGCAGTATCCCCCAACACAGAATCTTCTGTTTTTACTCGAAAGAAAGAAAGGCGCCTGCTTATCTTGTTCACTTGATCCTTTTAATTAATTAGTAGTATTCCAATTACATTGGCCTTCTTCATAAAGTTTGTCTATAAAATTAATTTCCTAGGGGATTTTGGATAATGAATATGTGATACATAAATTGTCTATCTCCTAATTAGTGAACAGAATTAAAACACTTAAAATCAATATGATGAACCCTAATTAATATTCAGTTCTACCTGCATGGTCAATTTTGCTCCCAGGTGGTAAAGTAGTCTTAGAATATCATTAAACTCTTTTGCTTATCAAACAGGAAAACATCTATCATATTGTGATGGTTTGTTTTAATTGTCAACCTAGAATCACCTGGGAGTGAGACTCA
>CABHPR010155895.1:0-47464 GCA_902168415.1 Peromyscus melanophrys
GACAGAAGTTTCTGTGATCAAGGTTGGTAGAATGCAGGCATATATGTATAAGCACAAATATTTAGAAGGCAAAATGGTACTATGGCCATTTAGCAAAACAATAATAAAATGTTCTACTCTGGGGTATATAACCTCTCCAACCATGTAATTTGACTATGATAACATTCGTAGGCATATAATTTCCTCTTATGGATCAGGCCTCACATCCAATCAGTGTTTGGCTAATTATCTCTTAATTGTTTTGTCACACCAGTAAGCATATTTTACCTGGTAGTTCAATAGTGCAGCATGGAGGGTCCAACGCCAGGTAAGACCATAATTATATATATAATTTTCCCCAGCAGTCTTCACAGTACCTTCTGGCATTTAAACAGCTGGAGAGTAGAGAGGAATTTCCTTGGTACATCTGAGATTTTTATCTTTCTTCCTTGGATCTTCTTTCCCCATTTTTCTCCTGAAAATCACATTTACTGTATGGTGCTTAGCAGGATTGATGGTTTGGGTCATATGCATGTGTTCTCTGTAGGAGTGATTCTATCAAACCTTACTCTGAAATTGGTTCTTTCCACTTTAGATCAGGTTTCTTCTGGATCTTTAAGGAAAATGAGGTGGCATATGGCACAAAGTCATATGTGCATCTTTTGTGATTATTCCATAAGCTTCTTTCATACCCAGAAGTAGGGTATATATTTTTTGGCTTTTCTTTCAAGTTACTGTGTGTCTCAGGACGTATTTCCACAAGGTTTCATCTTGTTGAACTGGAGAGAAAAATTGCTTTTTATTCTTCATATTTTCATGATTAGACTCCACATAGGACTATTGTAAATATGGAAAAGTTGCAATAATCAGGGTAGGCCATGGATAAAGCATTTAAGTTTTCTGTAACAGAGGGGATTAAGTAACAAATGGTATTAAATTAAAAAAAAAGAGATGCCAGCCAGCTACTGAGTGAAACAAGACATGTAAAAAAATGAGTGGACCCTGCAATCTACAGGCCCTGTCCCCATTACCATCTTCCTGAGAGCCCAGCCACTTTCTGAGGCTTGGAAACCAAACCCAAGCTCCTCTATTCAGATAGAGAGAGAGAGAGAGAGAGAGAGAGAGAGAGAGAGAGAGAGAGAGAGAGAGAGAAATCTCATTGAACAAAGGACTGTCATTGGACCAAGAGTAATCAAAGCAGACAGGGAATCTTCCAGCCCTCATTAGACCAAGAGTACCTTTCTGAGAAGTAGAAGCTGCCACCTCTCATTGGATCAAGAGAGACTTCCTGAAACATAGAATCATTTGGCTCTGACTGGACCAAGAGCCCTGAGAAGACCAAGAAACGATCTGTTACTCACAGCATCAACTAGCTTGGGTTGACCCAAGAGCAGCTCCCTGAGACACAGAATCTGCCTGCTCCAATTGGACCAAGAGCTAAGATTAGACCCAGAAGGGCCCCTGAGACACAGACACAACAAGCACAGAGTAGACAAACAGCAGCTCTCTCAGACACAAGCACCTCTTATACCCATTAGAGGAAGAGATGGGCAGACATCAAGGAAGAAGTACATAAAACATAAAGAGCAATACAGCATCACAAGAACCTAGCCCTCCTCCAACAGGAAGACCTAAACATCACAAGGAAGAAGAAGCAGAAGAAAGCAATCTTAAGAATAGCATCATGAAGATGCTAGAGGCCTTTCAAGAAAAAATGAAAAATGAAATTGAGGAAAAGATAAACAACAAAGTGGAAGAAATCTCTGGTGTAGAGGATACAATAGAGGAAATGGATTTGTCAGTCAAAGAAAATACCAAAGTCAAAAAAGTCATAATACAAAATGTCCAAGAAATCTGGGACACCATGAAAAGACCAAACCTAAGAATAATAGGGATAGAGGAAGGAGAAGAATACCAACTCAAAAGCACAGAAAATATATTCAACAAGATCATAGAAGAAAACTTTCCCAACTTAATGAAAGAAATACCTATGAAGATACAGGAAGCCTATAGAATACCAAACAGACTAGACTCCCCAAAAAGTCCCCTCACCACATAATAATTAAACAATTAAACCTACATAATAAAGAAAGAATATTAAGAGCAGCAAAGGAAACAGGCCAAGTGACTTATAAAGTCAAACCCATCAGAATAACACCCGATTTCTCAATGGAGACTTTGAAAGCTAGAAGGACCTGGACAGATGTAATGCAGACACTAAGAGACCATGGATGCCAGCCTAGACTAATATACCCAGCAAACTTTCAGTCATCATAGACAGAGTGAACAAGACATTCCAAGATAAAACCAGATTTAAACAATAACTATCCACAAATCCAGCCCTACAAAAAGCACTAGAAGGAAAATTCCAACCTAAGGAAGTCAGATATACCCATGAAAACACAAGCAATAGATAACTCCACAGCCATAAACCCCAAAGAAGAGAAGTACACACACACACTACCACCAAAAGATAACAGGAATGAACAATCACTGGTCATTACTATCCTTTAATATCAATGAACTTAATTCACCTATAAAAAGACACAGGCTAACAGAATGGATACAAAAGCATGACCATCTTTCTGCTGCATACAAGAAACACTACCTCAGAATAAAAGGCTGGGAAAAGTCTTTCCAATCAAATGGCCTTAAGAAGCAAGCTGGTGTAGCCATCTTAATATCCAGTAAAATAGACTTCAAACTAAAATCAGTCCAAAGAGATCAAGAAGGCCATTACATAATCATCAGAGGAAAGATCCACCAAGATGAAGTTTCAACTCTGAACATTTATGTGCCAAACACAAGGGCACCCACATATGTAAAAGAAACATTACTAAATCTTAAATCTCACATAAAAACCCACACATTAATAGTGGGAGACTTCAATACCCCACTTTCACTTCTGGACAGATCTGCAAAATTGAAACTTAACAGAGAAATAAGGGACTTCACAGATGTTATGACACAAATGGACTTAAACCATATCTATGGAACATTCCATACTAACAAAAAAGAATATACCTTCTTCTCAGCACCCCATTGAACCTTCTCTAAAATAAACCACATACTTGGCCACAAAGCAAATCTCAACAGATACAAAAAATTGGAATAACCTCCAGTGTCCTATCAGAACTGCCATGGTTTAAAGTTAGATTTCAACAACAACAAAATTTACAGAAAACCTACAATCTCATGAAAACTCAATAATGCTCAACTGAATCACCAATGGCTCAAGGAAGAAATAAAGAAATTAAAGAATTCCTAGAGATCAATGAAATGAATACACTAGATACCCAAACTTATGGGACATTATGAAAGCAGTGCTAAGAGGGAAATTCATAGCACTAAAAGCCCACATAAAGAAGTTGGAGAAATCTCACACTAGTGAATTAACAGCACACCTGAAAACCCTAGAACAAGGAGAAACAAAGTCACCCGGGAGGAATAGATGCCAGGAAATAATCAAATTGAGAGCTGAAATCAATAAAATAGAAACAAAGAGAACAATACAAAGAATCAATGAAACACAGAGTTGTTTTTTTGAGAAAATCAACAAGATAGACAATTCCTTATCCAAACCAACCAAAAGTCAGAGAGAGAGCATCCAAATTAGCAAAATCAGAAATGAAAAGGGAGACATAATAACTAACATTGAGGAAATCCAGAGAACCATCAGGTCATACTTCAAAAACCTGTACTCCACAAAACTGGAAAATCTAAAAGAAATAGATAATTTTCTGGATAGGTACCACACCAATAACACCTAAGGAAATAGAAACAGTCATTCAAAGTCTCCCAAATTAAAAACAAACAAACAAACAAACAAACAAACAAAACCCCAGGACCAGATGGTTTCAATGAAGAATTCTACCAGATCTTCAAAGAAGAGTTAATACCAATACTCTTTAAATTGTTCCACTCAATAGAAAAAGAAGTAATGTTACCAAACTCCTTCTATGAGGCTACATTTACCCTGATTCCCAAGCTAAACAAAGATGCAACAAAGAAAGAGAACTACAGACCAATCTTCCTCATGAACATTGGTATAAAAATACTCAATAAAATACTGGCAGACTCCAAGAACACATCAAAACAATTATCCACCATAATCAAGTAGGCTTCATCCCAGCAATGGAAGGGTGGCTCAACATATGAAAGTCTGTCAATGTAATACATCATATAAACAAACTGAAAGAAAAAAAAAACACATGATCATCTCACTTATATTGCTGAAAAGGCCTTTGACAAAATCCAACACCCCTTCATGATAAAGGTCTTAGAGAGATCAGGAATCAAGGAACATACCTAAACATAATAAAGGCAATTTACAGCAAGCCAACAGACAACATCAAAGTAAATGGAGAGAAACTCAAAGCGATTCACTAAAATCAGGAAGAAGACAGGGCTGTCTGCTCTCCCCATACTTATTCAATATAGTACTTGAAGTTCTAGCCAGAGCAATAAGACAACATAAGGAGATCAAGAGGATACAGATTGGAAAGGAAGAAGTAAAGCATTCATTATTTGCAGATGACATGATAGTATACACAAGTGACCCCAAAAATTCAACCAAGAAACTTATACAGCTTATAAACACCTTCAGCAACATAGCAGGATACAAGAGTAACTCAGAAAAAATCAGTAGCCCTCCTATATACAAATGACAAATGGGCTGAGAAAGAAATCAGAGATATATCACCCTTTACAATAGCCAGAAATGATATAAAATGCCTTGGGTAACTCTAACTAAACAAGCCAAGGACCTGTGTGACAAGAATTTTACGTCCCTGAAGAAAGAAATTGAAGAAGATATCAGAAAATGGAAGGATCTTCCATGCTCATGGATAGGCAGGACTAACATAGTAAAAATGGCAATCTTACCAAAAGCAATCTACAGATTCAATGCAATCCCCATCAAAATCTCAACACAATGCTTCACAGACCTAGAAAGAATAATACTCAATTTCATATGGAAAAACAAAAAAACCAGGATAACCAAAATAATCGTGTATAATAAAATAACCTCTGGAGGTATCATGATCCCTGACTTCAAGCTCTACTATAGAGCTACAGTAATAAAAAACAGCTTGGTACTGGCATAAAAACTGACATGTGGAACAATGGAATGGAACTGAAGACCCTGACATTAATCCACACACCTATGAACATAAAATTTTATACAAAAGAGCCAAACTTTACAATTGAAAAAGGAAAGCATCTTCAACAAATGATGCTGGCATAACTGGATGTCAACATGTAGAAGCTGCAAAAAGATCCATATCTCTCACCATGCACAAAACTTAAGTCCAAGTGGACCAAAGACCTCAACATAAATCCAGTTACTCTGAACCTGTTAGAAAAGAAAGTAGGAAGTAGTCTTGAATGCATTGGCACCGGAGATCACTTCCTAAATTTAACACCAGTAGCACAGACACTGAGAACAACAATTAATAAATTGGACCTCTTGAAACTGAGAAGATTTGTAGGGCAAAGGACATGGTCAATAAGACAAAATGACAGCCTACAGAATGGGAAAAGACCTTCACCAACCCCACATCTGACAGAGGCCTGATATCCAGAACATATAAAGAACTCAAGAAAATAGACATCAAAATACCTTACAGTCCCATTAAAAATGGACTGTAAGGTATTTTGAGGAGGGGAGTACTACTACACTGTTGGTGGGAATGCAAACTTGTACAGACACTTTGGAAATCGATATGGAGCTTATTTAGAAAATTGGAAATCAACCTCCCTCCATACCCAGCTATACCACTCTTGGGCATATACCCAAGGAATGCTCAATCATACCACAAGGACACATGCTCAACTATGTTCATAGCAGCATTATTTGTAATAACCAAAACCTGGAAACAACCTAGATGCCCTTCAACTGAAGAATGGATAAATAAAATGTGGTACATATACACAATGGAGTACTACTCAACAGAGAAAACAATGACATCATGAGGTTTGCAGGCAAATGGATGGAACTAGAAAATATCATCCTGAGTGAGACAACTGAGACTCAGAAAGACAAACATGGTATGTACACACTCATAAGTGGATACTAGATGTAAACCAAAGGATAACCAGACTGCAACTCACAAGTCCAGGGAGGCTACCTAGTACAGAGGACCCTAAGAAAGACACAGGGATCACCGAATGACAGAGAAATGGATGATATCTACATGAGCAAAATGGGGATGGCGGGGGTAATGGAGGGCAAGGGTAGGGAGAAAGAGAGCTTAGGGAAGCGGGAGGTCCCAGCTGGATAAGGAGCAGAGTGGGAGAAGGGGGAGGGAGTTACCATGATGAATGAAGACCCCCACGGGAATAGGAAAAAGCAAAATGCTAGAGAGGTCCCCAGAAATCCACAAAGATACCTCCACAATAGACTACTGACAATGGTCAAGGGAAAGTTCAAACTGACCTACTCTGGTGATAGGATGGCCGAACACCCTAACTGTCATGATAGAACTCTTATCCAGTGTCTAATGGAAGCAGATGCAGGGATCCATGGCCAAGCCCCAGCTGGAGCTCTGGGAATCCAATTGGTGTGAGAGAGGAGGGATTGTATGAGTAAGAGATATTGAGACCGTGATTGGACAAAGCACAGGGACAAATAGCCAAACTAGTGGAAATGCATGAACTGTGAACAAATGGCTGAGGAGCCCCCATGGATACGTGAGACAGTTGATTAGCTTGAACTGTTTGGGAGGCCCCCATGCAGTGGAGCCAGGACCTGTCCTTAGTGCATGAGCTGGCTTTTTGGAGCCTGGGGCCTATACTGGGACACTTTGCTCAGCCTTGGTGTAGGGAGGAGGAGACTGGACCTGCCTTGGCTGAGTCCACCAGGCTTGGCTGACTACCCAGGGGAGACCTTGCCTTGGAAGAGGTGGAAATGGGACGTGGATGGGGGGGGGCTGGAGGTTGGGAGGACGGAGGATGGGGAATCCGTGGCCAATATGTGAAATTAAATTAATTATAAAATAAAAATATTAAAAAAGAAATATGGGTTAAAAAATAAATTAAAAAATATTTAGAAAATAAATGATAGAAAAATAGCATGAGAAAATGTAAATAGTAATAATAACAATAACAATAAATCAGCTTAAAATACACTAAGGAACTGTCATTTAAATCAAAGTAAGGTTTAGGCACCAGAATAACCATCATTCACCTAAGCAAGCAACTTGGAAGCATTTGTACTTAGGACCCATGTTGTTATTTGGTTCCGATCTTGGTGTCTCCTCTGAGGAAAAAGATCATCTTTGAAATTGTTTGGCACCAAAATTGCCAGTGAGAAACACAGCTTTTACATCAAAAGAAATAAAGGAAATTTAATTTTGATCCAATTATGAGTGACCATAGCTAAGGAACACAAATTCTAGCTATCATAAACAATATATCCAAAGGTGGAAACAGTTTCATGACATATTTTAGAGTTTCAGAACCAAAATAAATTCATGAATTAAAGATTGTTTCAAATAGAAATATCAGTTATATGGCATACAGCAGGACAAGAATCTCTGCAATAGTTTTACAAAGCTATTAATAACATCCTAGTGTATCCTAGTGGCACTTAAATTGATGCATTCAGTAATATGTATCATTCCTTTAACTTTCAGGACCTCACTTAACAGTTCATCTTATCCATAAAATATTTGAAAATGTTCCTCAATTGAACAAAAACTTTTGAGCAATCATAAAGGATGCTGTTGAATCATTTAAATATATTTGTCACAAATATTGGCATATTTCATTTAATTGTACTCTCTCAAGGGTAGCTCATGGTAGTTTGAACAGACTTCAGTGAATGGCCACACATCTAAAAATAAATGAGCGGTGGGATGAAAAGATTTTGAGAGCTGGGCCTCTTTCTATGCCTGCCTTCCATAAGAATGGGGCCATTTTCATCCCCAGTGTCAAGATTGTGAAGCCCAATGGCAAGAATCTAGACAAGTATGAGTTGGGCATTTTTCAGACACTGTTCAATCTGGAGATGAACTCTGATCTCTAGGTGTAGCTGCAGTAACTCAACATCATTAGGGCCAAGGATATTGAAATTGGTGGTGGTGTGAAAGATATCATAGTTTGTCTACCAGATCCTCAGTAGAATGAACTCTTTCCAGAAAATGCAAGACCAGATAGATCATGAAGTAGAGGAACAGTTTACTGGGATGCACAGTCTTCATTGCTCAGAAGAGTGTTGTGCCTAAGCCAACTCAATAGGAAAAATAAGCAAATCACTACAGGTGCCACACACTGACTGAGATGAATGATGCCATCATTGAAAACTTGGTTTTCTCACATGAAATTGTCAGTAAGAGGATCCTATAAAACTAGGGGGCTTATCAAGATTCATTTAAACAAAGCACAGCAGAACAAAGGAGCACAAGGTTGAAACATTTTCTGGTGTTCATAAGAAGCTAATAGGCCCCATCACGAGAGGAAGTCCATGCCTGACACTGCCTGGATAGCCAGGAACCAGATGCTGGATAGCCCAGAGACTTAGAATATAACCAAACATGGTGGGGGAAAAAAGTCAATGGAATGAGTCCTAATGATATTCTGTTATACTTATAGATCAGTGCTTAGCCCACACATCAGCAGAGGGACTTCATCCATCAATTCATGAGAGAAGATGTGGAGATCCACAGACAAACAATAGGCACATCTCAGGGAACCCTGCATAAGAGGGGGAAGAAGGATTGTAGGATCCAGGGGGCTCAAAGACATAATGAGAACACAGCTCATAGAATCAACTAAGGAAGATTCAAAGGTGCTCACAGAGCCTGAAGTGACAGTCACAGAGCCTGTTTGGGTCTGAGCTAGGTCCTCTGCATATATGTTATGGTTGTGTATCTTGGTGTTCTTATGGAACTCCCAACAGTGGGAGTAAGGGGATGTCTCTGACTCATCTGTCTTCCCTTGGGATACTTATCCTATTACAGGGTTGCCTCATTCATCGTTGATATGAGGGTTTGTGGCTAGTCTTATTTTATGTTATTTTATAGTGTTCAGTAGATACCCTAGGAGGCCTGCTCTTTTCTGAAGGAAAACAGAGGAGGAGTGGATATGGGGGAGAGAGGAGGTGTTGGGGGGAATGGGAGTAGTGGAGGAAGGGGAAACTACAGTCAGGATGTAACATATGAGAGAAGAATAAATTTAAAAATAGTTTAAGAAAAAAGTGATAAAGAAGAAACTTATGGGCAAGGATGTTAGTTTTGAATGGCCAGAGCTTCATTTGTAAACAAATTACTAAATAGGATGTCATATGTTTTAAAAAAAATAAAAATAAATAAAGAAAACAAGTTGGACTTGGTGGGTTTTAAAAAAGAAGGAGAAGAGAACAAAGAGTTGTGTTCATAAGGTAATGTGTAGATTGGAAGGGAATTGGGCCAGGGGTTAATAAGGTCAAAGCACACTTTGGTAGGTTCTTCACTTAACCTTAATTTGCTTCCAAATCTCTCACCTACAAAAGCTATTAATTGGATTAATGTTCCTTTTTCTTAACTTTTTACAATAGAGAAATATTTCTGAATGAATTTCTGTGGGATCATTTGAATAATAACAAAATGTATTTTTTCTTTGAAAAATATTTCTTTCCTGAAGGTATATTGGCGAAATTACTAAGGCCACTCCACATAGTTAAAAGGAGATTTATTTAAAGGCGTAACTCACAAATGAAGGGATAGGTAGATGATGGGTTCTGGAAGAGACGCAGCGCAGTCCGGCGGTGTTCTCTGGAGAACTTTCCTCGGTCTACCTCTCGCGTCCCGGTCCAGGAAACAAGAGAGCGCTGCGCATCCGGATCTCAGGTCTTCAGCCCTCCCTTGGCCCCGCCTTGTAGGCGTGATAGTTACGGAAGCCTCAATGGGGGTTGGAACTTCCAGACCAAAGCTGGAATGGCTACCCACTACAAAGGTAGGTATGTACTAATGTAGAGGGTGGGTGCATCTGTTATAATGAACTCTTGACAGCTGATCAATCCCTGGGTCCACAACTTTTTGACACTTGAAAGAAGTTTTCTGATCTCGAGAAGCACACCTTTTACTCAGTCCTCCAAACACACACACACACACACACACACACACACACACACACACACCCCACTAACTCAATCAGTAGATAAATAAATATAATGATAATAGTTTTCAGAGAGCTAGAATAGAGTGAGCATGAGAAAAACAGAGGCAAAATAAAGAAAAAGACTCCTAGCATAGAACAAGAAAATACATTTTTATGTCCTGTACATTTTGATGTCTCTTGAAATGCATTGTTGTTTGTACTGTTTATTTGTTACTATTTTCTCATAAGGGGGAACTATCTTTAGTGTCTTTAATAGTCCATCCCATCTTTTCCTTCAAATTATTTTTCTGAAATTAAATTTTTATATATATTTATTTAAAAATAGGTGAATGTAAGATATGTCTGTTCAGTTAAGTAAATGAGACATGTCAGTTCTACTAAACATAAGAACTACATGCCTCATGACATGTAGATACCTGTGCAGTTGAATGAATTGTTTACCCTGAATACCAGATTATTTGATGCTAACATTTTCTAAAATAAGCTATACAGATTTGATAATATTCTTGCTTCACCCACAAAAGTATGATTCTACTCACAGACATATTATGTGCCTTTCAGTAATAAAGCATCAACATGTGCAACATGAAATGAGACATTGATGTCTTTACTGCAGAGGGACAAAGAGTGATGCACTGCAAACATGCAAGGAATTAAGGCTATCTTTTCAGAATTACTCTGTCTGACAGCAAATCCATAAAGGTGATATTTTTGTGTCAGAGTTTTAGCTCCATGACCTTTAAATTCCAACATTAGCAGGTCAATAAATTCTACTAATGACCTCAACAAAAAATCACTTATTGTCCTTATTATGCTTACAAGAGAACTGCCACAGTTAGCTGCAAAGCCAGCCTTAGTGAGAAGCATTTTCACTTGTGTTAAGAAGAGTTGTTTTCAAAAATCATGAAAAGAATTGAGCCAAGTCAGGAAACTTACAATTCTATACAACTCTGTGAATCTAGAATATTGCCTATCCTAATAAAATGATATTTTATTGCATTTTTCAGAATCTACAAGCTGGCCATGGAGGTAAATGCCACTTTTATATACTGAAATCAGCAAGACAGAAAATGCTGTCATGAACTAAATGCCTGATACAGTTGTTAAACTTAAGTGCTTTTTTTTAACCCTAGGCTCTAAGGTTCAAGTCAGAACTCTAACAGCTCTCAGAAGTACATTGGGACATGAATTAGATAAGATTTGCATGTTTATATTGAAAACACAGTAATAATGCTACCATAGATAGTGCTGCTGATTCCCTGGATTTACTCCCTTCCCCTTTAAAGCATTCTAATGAATTCCTGTGCATTCTGGGAAACTCTCAGATTAGTGGGATGTATGCAAATGTGTTTTTCATATTCTAGTTTAAACAGCTATTTTCCGTTCTCATTTCCTCATTCTTCTCTGCTCCAGCTTCAGGAAAGAGGGCATGTATTCAAATTCAGAGATAATGCTGTTCAGAATGGACATGTGGAACATCGCAAAGGAGAAAGGAATGTGTATGAGAGTGAGTGTTTCACACTTTCTCATTGATAGTGACTGTTACTCTTGGAAACAATCAATGCCAGCTTGAGTGGCCATATTGCTTTATCTTGTGACTGTATCCATCACAGCTAATCAAAATCATTTTTTTAAAGAATTCATGAGTTTCTTTTTTAATTTCCTTTCTGATTTTAGAATACTAGAAAGACTCTTTGTCTTTTCCCTAACAATTTGCTAAAACAAATAGAAATTTTGTAATGTGTTTATAAAATATTACATGTATCTGATACTAGATCAAGGCAAAACTAGTATCATTCACTTACAAATTCAAGAGGAAATAAGATAGATGACCTGGAAGTTTCTAAATGTGTCTAAGTCATAAATAAATTAATATGTTCATGTGAACTTTATTTCAGAGAGACTACTGTAAGTCTTCTTAAACAGGAAATATCATTAGAGCTATAATAATAATATTTCTGTTTTGCATAAGAATGCATAGTACATTTTTTGAAAAATATAAATAAAATTTGGCCATTAAACCATTTTATTTTACTGATGCAAGTCAAATACCATTGAAACTATTCTTTATTGTAATAATAAGACTTATGTCAGTTTGTCTTTAAATATAAACATTCATAGTTAATTTTTATCACATTTTTTTACTTTCTTTCAAATTTTTTGATGTCTAGAATATCAATCATTTTCTTAAGAAAATGGAAATACTTTGGTATCATCCTGCAAAAATTCAAGCTATATTGATATGTTTCAGGAAAAATGGTATCCTGTAGTTTATTTCTGTGAATGAAGTCATATCTTAAGAAATAACTTGTTTTAATCTTTTGTTCTTATTGTTTTTTGCATGATCTCACAATGTAGCACTCACTGGCTTGAAACTCACAAAGTAGATGAGACTGTCCTCTAATTCAGACATCTGCCACTTGCCTCCCCAAGGATAGTATTATGTCCATACCGTACACATCCACCCAGCCATTGAGTCATAGCCTCAATGATATCATATGTTTATCAGTTGAATCTTGTACAAGTTTGTCTTAGTTAAAATTTCTGTTGTTGTGATGAAATCCCACCACCAAAAATAACTTGGGAAGAATGGGCTTATCACAACTTACCTGTCCTGATCACAGTCCAACATGAAGTGAAGTCAGGGCAGGAACTCAAAGATGGAAGCTGGATGTGGAACTCATGGTAAAGTCCAGGGAGGAGATTGTCTTACCGAACTTGTTGCTTGCTCAGACTGCTTCTTCAAATAACCCAGGATCACCAGGCACCATAGGTTTGCCACTCTCCAACACATCAATCATTAGTTAAGACAATACCCTACAGCTATGTCTATGTGTCAATCTTATGCAAGTATTTTCTTAATTAGATTTCCTCTTCCCAAATATGTCTAGGTTTGTGTCACATTGACAAAAATCAACCAGGCAAAGTTTAATGATCAGTGAACAAAACGTTGCATTTGCCACATTTTGATTATTTTTCTATGAAAATGTGTCAAAACTTATATGCCAACTTGGGGAGAAAATGACTAATAAGAGATGTAATGTCACAAAGGACTCATCCTCACAAATTGATTAACAAATACTTCAGTAAAAAGGAGTTTTGGGAGAGGGAAGGCTCTTTGTTAATATTTTGTGAAATAGTGCTTCTTTCCTAAAAGCAGCCAAGACACAATTTTTTAAGTGCTTAATAAATACAAGCATGGCAATGCCTGGAACTTGAATTTCCTCTCCTCCAGATCTTTGATCAATAGAATTCTGTTCTCATGAGTTACCCAGTGAATAATATTCTATGTCAAGAAGTCAAAATTAAAATAGTATGTTTATAATAGAGGTTGCATTATGAAACTTGAGTTTTCATATATCTCTAAAAGACAATTGAAAATCTGTAGAAACCATTTGAAGTAAATGACAGAATGCATTTTCTAATTTTTTTTGGAAATAAAAGATCAACAATTACAATTTCTGATGGAATATACTTTGATAGCATAAACTGGCTAAGTGGAATCAAATATTCATTGAAGCCAATACTTTCAATTAGTGTTCTTATTTGAGTATACCACTCTTAAAATGTTACAATATATTCATAGTGTCTCAGATTATACCTAACAATATTAAATTATAGAGGGATTTCTTAAACTTTTATTTCCTAATTAAAAGGAAACATGTCATATTAATTAGTGTCTCTCAGGTTGTGTTTTAAAATTTAAGTCATTTATAGAGTTAGAATATAGTAAGAAATTAGCTTCAACCACGAATCTACCCCTCATAGTATTATGTTTTAATAATTATTGAGAACACCGTACAGTCAATATTAATGTTGCCCTCATCAGTCAATTACTAAAATATAGTATATACTTAAAAGCTTGAAATGTGTTTGAGATTACATTTATTCTCTGCCTCTGTTTCTTAAATATGAGATGGTATGCTAAAAACATGTTATGTGTAATTATTTGAGCCTATTATTTATAGACAATTACAAATTAATTAAATATGAATTATAAATAATTATTTTTTATTTCTTAATAACTAAAACTAAAAATTTTTAATTTTGAGAAATCAATATGAAGGTAACATGACAGAAACAATTACTCATCTATTAACATCTGGATAATGTCCAAAACATCTCCACAATTGATTTGCCATCAATGTCTTCCTGATGTAGTCTGATTGAATATAAAGAAAGAAGAATTAAAATGAAGGAAGGAAGGGGTGAACTATCTGTATTTAATCTCCATTTTCATCAGAAATCGATTAACTAGCTGACTTCAGGTGCAAAAGAATTAATTTTCCTCAGTCTCCAGTAAAATTAACACCACTATGGCCATCTCCATAAATATTCATTAAACAGTCAGGAACAATGTGAAATTCAAATTAAAATTGGAAAAGAGATTAAATAGAAGTAGTCATCTTAAAAAAGAATCATACTACATTTGAGATGGAATCATTTGAGCAACAAAAAATATGGAAATACATTCTGTGTTACATTTAATTATTATTAATTCCAACACTGCACGCTGGCAGCTATTTTAGGCTCATTACAGGGACTAAAATGGGCTAGAATGTTAATATAAACCTATTCTCATTGGAATAATGGAAATTTGCTCCAAAGTTAAAAGATGTTTAAAAATAAAGTTTAGATGTTCAGTTAATTACTTAGGTTTTAAATTATAAGTACATATTGCACATAAGTTGCTGATAGTATGTTTATCATTATATGGTTAACACAAACAAAAAGAAATATCTTCTTAGTGGTAAGGTAATTTACAAATATAAAATATGTACCCTATCTGTGGTTTTGTAAAACAAAATGCTGAAATTCTGTGTTTAATATATTTAAATTAAGTTTCTTGATAAGCAGGGCCTATGATTTAGTGAGAGAGTTAAGTATGAAGAAAGCATGCAGTCTTCTAGAGAAATACAGGGAATGTTACTTATTTTCTATCCACCAGCAAGAAAGCAAGCAATTTTTCATATAATTGTTTTAGCTTAAGGATGATATATATATAACGGATATATAAAACATATATATATATATATATGTTTTAAGACAGATTTCATTAAGTGATAAAATATCTTTGTCACAGCTGTAGCTTTTAAAAATAGTTGATAGTTAAAATGTAAAGTATTAATATATATTCAAATTTTACTATTTAGTTTTGTCACAGGATATCATTTTTCAAATGTGCAAATTTTATGGGAATCAAGTGTTCTATTTGTAACAAGAAAGATGTCTCTCTGTGTGTATACAACATAAATACATGTGAAACATTATGAAATATTAAACATTGTAAAATACATCCTGACCTTTATAAAAATGTAAATTAGACTCTGTTCAAAGGCATGATCAACGTTAGGTTATATAGTTTGGAAATGAAACTTTTTTTATTTTTTTAGTGATATTATTTTAGTGATATCCAATGCATTTTGAATCTTTTCAAAATGTTTTTATGTCTGTTATCTTAATTCTTAAGTTGAATATATATTTGAGGTACATTTGGGTTATGTTTACAGAAGGTAGGAAGATAAAATCCTAAAATTACTTTTAAACATGAGGCAAAACTAAGGATGGTATTTCCTACTTGGAAAACCAGCACGTCAGAGTGTGAGCAGGAAGACTACTTCAACACTGAGAAAATCCTGGCAACACTGTGAGTTCAAGGACAACTTAAGGTACAGTGATACTTTATCAAAATAGCACAATAAACAAATCCATAGTAACATAGTATCTGACCAGAAATGATGATCAAAATAATCCAATTAACCCACATCATCAGTAAAAAAAAAAAAAAACACAAGAAATCCAGGCCCACCTCTATTTTCCAGGTAGATACATGGGGAAGAGAACAAATACAAAAACTCTTTAATGATTCTGAAAGCATGTGTTCTATCACCAGTGAAGTGTGAGTTTTAAGGAGAAAACCTACAGGTTAATTTTTCTCCAAACAATATAATAAAAGCTTAAAGCTTCACTACACACTCCCCTCAATTTCAAATTGTCTTACTCTTGATTGTTTATTGAGTAAAAAAATCTTTATATGCTTTGATTTTGAAGAAACTCCCAAGGTAATGTGGAGTAGGACAGGCTCATAGTGTTGAGGAAATTGGCTCAGACCAGTTGTCAAGGCATTTACATAATGTACTTCTTTTGAGCCAACCTGGAGTCTGCCTGAGGCCTAACAACAGATCAACCCCCATATTTGTTATCACCAAGAAATATGGATGCTACTGCCTCCTGTAGGATCTTCATGTAGTTAATGGTCTATTGATTGCTACAGAGTTCCTGATCAATGTCAGAGTTCCTGATTTGTGCCAAGCCAATGAGGAGTGACCCCACAATGCCACCAGATTGCTACACAGACGGGGTGCTGAAAGGAGGGTATATAAGGCCTTCCCCATTTTTAAATAAATGAGTTGGTTATTTGCCTTCAATTAACTCCCATTGTCTGTGCCATTCACACCAAACCTTCTCACCCTCCTCCGCCAAGGGAGCTGTTAGGATCCTGCAACATCTGGCTTTTGAACATGGGGCTTCTGTTACTTTTTCTCTCTTTATTCACAATGCTTGTCGGTGGCCCCCAGAGGGTGTGTTTCGGTAAGGAGGCCCTCAGTGCTGCGTTCTTTCAGTCCCTTTAGCAGGTTAGCATTGGGACCCCCAATCTTTCCTTCTTTTGTGTTGTCTGTCAGGTTTGTCTGCCCATCCAGTTAGGAAGGCATTTTTTCTTTTCGGTTCTCCCAGCACTCGACATAAGAATTGTCACCTCAGGAGGTAGAACCAAGGCTCAGCTCCTGAATACCATCTCTCTTCTGCAGACATTGTGTGGGTATATGGGCATGACCTAAAAAACCACGGAAGTCCTCCACTAAGCACAAGACATGGGGAATGTGTCCATACTGTGTACCAGGCACAGACTGGCTTGAATGCCTATTTTCAACAGGTCTCAGATCTGGTCCTCAAGGCCTTCAGAGCCTGTACGGGCAGGCTTTGAAATCTTATCCAGCAGCCTGGAGAGCTCTCTACTGACTTCCTGGCCCCTGTCAATGAGGCAGTGGAGTGCAGAGTGGATGCCAACCCCACTAGAGAAATGCTGATTTAATAACTGACTTGGAAGGTACTCAATGCCAACCAGTAATGTGGTTGCGGCTGTGTGGAATGAGGACATACATAAATGGTGCAGGCCACCAGAGATCTTGACGCCAGCACTGGCCTCATCACCACTCTTACTGCCTCTTTGGATGCTCTCCTTGCTGACAGGCAGTGTGCTAATGACACCCCAAGTGTCTGAAGGTAGATAGAACTTGCTTGGGAAGTGACAAACCAGGCCATTTGCAGTGTGACTGCCCTTGGGCAAAACCTGAGACCTGATGCCCCAGATGCAATACGGGATTTCATTGGGCAAAGGATTGCATGTCATAGCCTGCTGAAACACCAGCCCCTTTAAACTCCAAGTGAGGGGCTCCTCAGCCCCACCAGTTAGAGGTGGCTCTGGTAACCAAAACAATCTATTGGACAATGCCCATTTTTCCACATTTCCCAATGTTTACCATCTATCTTGAAAGACAAGCTGTCAAAGACTGTCAAAGGTTTGATTGACATGGGTGCAGATGCTACCATTTTAACCAGGACTGAGACATTTCACTTCCCTCATTGGAAGTTTAAACCTGTCCCCCCCTCCCCCGCCATTGGTGATATGGGAGGACAGCATTCTAATATGACCACCCATCTAGTCCATTGGAATAATCTTGATGGAAATCAGGGAGCCAGTCACTCTATCATTACCAATGTACCTAGGAGCCTGTGGGGCAGAGATATTTTGGAGGATATGGGGTCTACACAGCCAGGCCTCCCCCACCCAAGTGCTATTCCTCCATCTTATTATACATTAGTTTTATATATTAAGGATTGCTTTTTTCAAATTCCTCTGGCACCATAGGATCACGATCATTTTGCTTTTACTGTGTGGGAAGTGACTATGCATAAACCAGCTAAGAGCTATCAATGGACTGTTTCATCCCAAGGAATGAAGAGTAACCCCACTATTTGCCAGTTATGTTTCTCAAGCTTTGGTCAATATCCCCAGGGATGTTCTTTTATCTATTATATAGATGATCTCATTCTAGCACACCCAGATGCAGCCTACCTGCAAAAGACTTCCAAGGGAATATTGGAAGATATTGCATTTTTACAACTGACGGTGGCTCTAGATAAGTTCCAAATTGTACCCTCCACCCTTTGCCTTTTTAGGCTTTTCCATTGTGAAGCAGGTATGCCCCCTTTCCTTTAAATTGGAATTGAAAAAAATTGTACTCACTCTCAGAATTCCAACAATTATGTGGCATGCTTAATCAGCTTAAACCTTTCTTACACATTCCTGGCCAAGAGATGAGACACCTATTTTCATTGTTGGAGGGCCTCAACTGTCCTTTCACTAAAGTTAGGCTTACCCAAGAAGCTAAAGAGATGTTATAAAAGGTTTTGGCCATTCTAGCCACCTCCAGCCTGCAATGCCATGATCCCCAAAGACTCTTATTAGCAATTGTCCTCTGGACACCCAGGGGATTCTTGGGAGCATTATGGCAAACTAGTCCCCTTCTATGGATAAATCAAGCACATTCTGACCTACACAAGGTCACCTCTAAGTTTGTCCAGTGCTTCCAACTCAGCCTTAAGGCATGGATGCTGGCATGGAGAATATATGGACAAGAGCCAGATAAGCTTGTCTTCCTCTTTTCTTTAAAGAATAATACCCAGTCCCTCTGGGCAGATTCTATCTTGTTCCAGGAAATGGTTGTAGGATTCACAGGAACTATTGACAATCATTTGCCAAAACAACAAGATCTTAACAGAACTCCCCATATTTCCAATACAGATACAGCCCCATGCAGCCCCCTCCTCCACTCCCATCCCTCACACCACTCTGGCCTTTTCGGATTCCAATAAAAACATAAATGTTGTTCTTATTTAATGCCATGGCTCCAAATTTTACATGTGTTATCCCTAACCTTGGTTATATTCAACTGGGTGAGTTACTGGCCCTCCTCAAAGTTCCCATGGAGTGCCAGACCCAGTCCATTAATATTTTTTTTCTGATAGCCAATACACTGTACAGGCAGTTCATATACTGGCCTCTTCTTGAGTTGAAGATTAACTGACCCCCATTACCAGCACCATATTGCTCATACAAGATGTCCTAAATCAGAGGTACCTGTTCCATAATAGATCTCATCCCAAATTACCCAGAATATTGGCTCTAGGAAATGAGATCACAGACACCATTATATTAACAGCCAATGTGGATCTCCAAGGGCAAGCCAGGGCTCTCCACCAGCAATTCCATCTGTCTCCACAGAATTTGCATAGACGTTTTTTAGAATTACGAGTTTCCCAATGTAAACATTTGTTCCAGGGAATGTGCCACTTGTGCTTCTTTGCCCCTGTATGTGGTGATATTTTACTTGTGCAACCCAATAAAGTTTATCTAAGGATCAGAGGAAAAAGTCAGCCACTATATTAAACAGGGAAATCAGGGAATGGTAGCACACACCTTTAATCCTCCAGTAATTGAAGAGGTAGGGATCTGTCTGGATCTCTGTGAGTTCAAGGACACACTGGGAACAGAGCCAGGCATGGTGGCACATGCCTTAAATTCCAACACTAGTTAACCATAAAAGTTTGGAGGTCTGTACAGACAGGCAGGAAGTGACAGAGCTAGGTAGGAAGAGAAAGTGATGTAGCTGGATGGAGAGAAGAAATGAGTTATCAAAACAGGAAGTAGATATACAGGAAGTAGGTCTCTTTGAAGAATGAGGTGTCGGTGAGGTGAGGTTAGCTTGTGGCTTTTCTTACTCCTCAGAATCTCTCAGATTTTCATCCCTATATCTGGCTCCATGTTTTTTATTTAATAAGACCATTTAACAATTTGTCTATACCCTTAGGACTGCTTCAATATGCAGGGGTTAATCTCCAGGGGTTGTTGCCTAATGTCATCTGGCAGATGGATGTCATGCATCATGCCCTCTTTGACAATCTTAAATATGTTCATGTGATAATAGATACCTGTTCCTCCTTTGTTTATGCCCTCACCCTTTCTAGGGAGAAGGCTGCCAATGCTATCAAGGCCCTTAAGTCAGCCATGGAAGTTATGGGAGTACCTTGGGCTCTTAAGACTGACAATGATTCTGCCTATGCCTCTCAACAATTCAATGACTTTCTTGGGTCTTGAAAGATTTCCATACTACTGGCATTCCCTAAAATCTACAGGGACAAGCCATTGTGGAGAGGACCAACAGAGCTCTTAAGGAACTGTTGACAAGGACAATCTTGCCAGAAGCTGGGAGAGATCCTCATGTGGCCTTAACAGAGGTCCTTTTCCATATGAACTTTCTCAGTTTTGATGACAAGTGGCTCAGCCCAGCCTACAAACACTGGGCATCTCTGCCAAGGAACACACCCCTGCCCTGGGTGAAATGGCAAGATCCTATCTCCTACCAATAGCAGCTGCCAGCCCTGATGCTAACTCACGGGAGAGGGTATGCTTGTATTTTTCCTCAGAGTGCCACTATGCCAATGTGAGTCCCAGCAAGAGATGTGCACTTGGCCATAGATCAGCCTGCTTCCACCAAGGAGAAAATCACCCAGGATGAGTAATGCATGTACTCCTCTTTCTTGCTTTCATTGCCCCTCTAAAGACTGAAGACTTGTAGAGCCTTGCTTTTCCTCATCTTGTCTGACACCTTTGGAGATGAGTAATGTTAATTTAGCAGGCCAGGAGCTAGCTAAGTATATTAAGTGCCCATGGTGAGCTAAGTTTCCTTACTACCCATTACAACTAACACATGAAAAATTCCAATTAAATCAGACAAGAGCAGAGGTTATGGCCTTTTCTATTTTTTTGAAAAGTCTGGCATGATATAAAAAGACTGTTTGATCCCTTCTGGATTTTCACTTTTATTTTGATTGGTGGGGTAGTGCTTTTAATCTTTCTCCTTTTTTTAGCATCTCCACAGCACATCTGGCAACAATGGGCAACCACTAAGATAACTCTGTAGGTGTTAATGGCTCTTAGACATCCAACTCATAGCCCTCCACAGGAGGTTATGTATGACTGGTTTTCTGAAATTCAAAAGGTTACTGCCTGACTCTCTCCACCCAGGGTGACGCCACAAGAATGGATGCTCTTGGAGGGCTGATAGTCAATGATGGGTAAGAGCTTGTTTGGCAAGCCAACCTAATATAGGCACAGTCCAGTTGCTGATTACCCCTGAGGCAGGGTCAACAAGGAAGGAGTAAATAACTCTAACACCTGCTGAGAGCCCATGTAATAAAATAAAAGAGTGGATATGTAGTAGGACAGGCCCATAGGGTTGAGGAAATTGGCTCAGACCAGTTGCTAAGGCATACACATAACATACTTCCTTATGAGCCAAACTGGAGTCTGCCATGCAATGCCACCAGACTGTGACACAGACTGGGTGCTGGGAGAAGGGTACGTAAGGCTTTCTCTGTTGTTAAATAAATTAGTTTATTATTTGCCTTCAACTGACTCCCAGTGTCTGTGCCGTTTATGTCATGACTTCTCACCCCCTCCCCCAATGAAACCATTAGTATTGATCAACAGTAATGCAATTTTCTTAAGAAAAATTCATGGTGAAATATAAAAAATACTGTTTTTTACATCTTCATTTCCCATATGTCCAAGATGCTAATCCAGCATGAATGGAATGTAACATGTATAGTCCTACTTCAGAAACAGACCTCATATAGTATAGAATATGAAGGAACTTGCAAATTCCTATTTAGGTATTCCTGGGTAAATACATCTTCTGGCATGAGCTCCTGTTGTCATGGAAATTATTATAATTATAATTTAAATTTAATTTTTATAATAAGGCACATTTATCATGCTGCTGAGCTGGTACAATTTTCATTTAAAATAATTTCAACCAGAGTTAGATTAAACAGTTACATTATTGAGCATGCTGATTTGCAAGACATTTAAAACTTGTACACTTGCTTTCAGTCATACACATTTACAAAGCATGTTGTATTGGATGTTGGAATTTGAAGATACTGTAAGAATGTCGATATTGATAGTCTTTTTACTTTTGATCATGCTGTCACTTCTAAAAGGTTTTCAATGAAAGCTACAATTAGGAAGCAATAGCCTTATGACAGTGAATATAATTTTGATGCCATACAATTCATAGAAGTTAAACCCTGGAGAAGAAAAGGTAGCATGTCTTCCCACTTTCAGGTATTTGAACTCTATCTTCCAAAGCCATATATGCCCCAGGATAGCTATAAATACAGCTGATGTGAACATCACATAGTAAACCTCCTTAAGTTATTGTGAGATCTCTTTGGGAATTTTTTATAAGCAGATTACACAGTTCCTTAATATGGAACTTATGGATAACTATTGAATTGCAGAGTAAAAATGATGAACTCCTTTGTATGTGAATAGTATGGGTTTGCAAGTATGGATTTGCAAATGCCTCTGAACTCTAAAAAACATGGCATTGCTTTATAAGAAGCTACTTTGTGTAAATATGAAACTTTTTCATTTTACACATTGCAGCCTGTAATTTAAGATTGACTAATTCCGTTTTGAGACTATTAAATTCTTATGCATTAATGATGTTTCACACATAACATAGTGTATTGATAAATACAGCATTTTTTTAATAATTGGTAAAGAAACTCAACATATATTTAATGAAATATTAAAAGTAGCTAATCATTGTATTAGCAATACATATAAATGATAAATTTTCTGTAAATTAAAATCTAGATTCAGAAAGTCCAGATACCAGAAGGGATCAATTGAATTGTCAAGAATAAAGAGGAGTGACATACTCAAACTCTAGAAAGAGAATATGAATTTTCTGTGTTTGGGGAGCAGATATTACAACATACAATGAAATGCAAGTGAATGAAGGAGATAATATACAGAGGATCCGGAGAAGCAAAGGCAAAGGTCAAAAGAGATCTGCAATAATTCTTGAAGTTGCCATATCAATAGGATTTTATCTTTTAAGGTCACCACACATCCTCTGATAGAAGGGGAGAACAGCAGACAGCCACTTGCCAATCCCTTAATGAGTGAATCATATTGTTTGCACAACACAAATATCATCAGATGAAGTATCAGCAGCTTTCCTCTGTGTTCCCACAACATCTCATAAACTCAGCACAAACTGTACATGTTTCATAAAATGTCAGGGAAATTAAAGCACCCATTGTTATCAGAAAGGACAAGATGCATATTGTACTATAAAAATAACAGTAACAAAATATAATAAAAGAAATTCAAGGCAAGTATTTTGTACATATTTGATATCTAATTTAATGTCTTATTTTGGTTGTTCTGGATAGATGTTAGCATCTAAGAGTATGTGGAATTTTTCAATAAAGAAATATTTTTTCCTTCTTTGAAATAACAATGTCTATTCAGATCCTCTGACAAAATAAAATAAAATTGAACTGGGTGTCATATACTCTAGGACATTCTTCATCTCCCTGTGTAGGCAAGGGTGACCATGAACTTCTGATCCTCATGCCTCTACTTTCCTAGTGTAGAGTATAGGCAGTGTATTTTCTTTATACTGTATCTGGATGTAGCTGAGTCTTCCTGTGAGCTAAACAAAGATCCTACCAACTGATAGACATCTCCTGAAACATTTATAATTTTGTTTAGTTAGGTTATTGGACTTTGAAATAGAATTTCATTACTTAAGCCTTTGAAATATATAACCCATATTAATAATCTTGTTTTTAAATGATTTTCTCTCAATCTGTAGGCTTTTTGTTTTGAAGATCCTTTCAGGTGTTGAACAAAAACTTTCATTTTATTGTGTTTCCACTTTGTTTTCCCTATATATTCTGGGTGTCATATCAGAATATATATATATATATATATATATATATATATATATATATATATATATAATAAAAATCAACTAAGTATGTCAGTGTAACTTGTCATCAGGGATATGGACATCAAATGGCAGTCAGATTATAATTTTGTAGCTATTGAAATGGATATTATCAAAAAAAAGTCAAAAGATATCAAGTGTTGGCCAGAAAGAAAAGGAAAGAGAATTTTTATGCATCATTTGTACAGATGTTAGTCATATCTTTTGGGAAGTGGTTTATACAAAGTAAGATTTCATCAAGTTCCATAGTTCTGTCTGCGTACATTTAAAAAGGAAAGAAAATAGTCAAGTAAAATAGATATGTTTACTGTAATGATCAGCTGAACAAATATCTGCATGGTTAAGAAATTGAACTAGCCTTTGTGCAAATAGTAAATTGACAAAGAACCTTTTTCCTGTTATTTAGACTAAACATAGAAGGAAAACCTATATTATAAGCAGGAGAACATTCAGTTTTTTTAGTTGAAGAATTCAAGAGCAAATGTATACAAAAAAAGTGTGAATCTGTATTCTGGGCATGTAACAGCCTTTGCACACATGAATTCACAGCAACCATCCTTACCTATACAAGATCTGTATACAGTCATGGGAGTAAAAATTACAGCATGTATGAGAAAAGTGCTCCAGAGGCATCATGCCTAACTAAGGGCTAATGGCTATTCATGGCTACTGAGCGAAGGATAGACACCTTTCGTTGGAAATGTAACTATGGGTATATTGATGCCTCACAGTTGGTGGCTCCACATTCACTTGTAAAAGGGCAATGCTGATTGGACTTCTAAGTGAAAAACCTATATATATATATTGGTTTTTCGAGACAGGGTTTCTCTGTGTAGCTTTGCGCCTTTTCTGGAGCTCACTTGGTAGCCCAGGCTGACCTCGAACTCACAGAGATCCGCCTGCCTCTGCCTCCCGAGTGCTGGGAATAAAAGCGTGCGCCACCAACGCCCGGCCATGAATTATAATTTTTAAAAAGATTCAAAGTTGGGAGAAAAATTTGTCAATGAGGACAGAGGAATTTGAGGGATAAAACACAGTGGATGGAAACTGTCAAAATCAATTGAATACAATATGGAATTTTCAAGAAATAAGTGATATTTTTAGAAGACATTATGGTTGATTTTTAACATAAAAATGCTCATGTAACATAGCATTGTGATGTTCCAGGTAATGGTCCATTCATTGACCCCAGTGATTTGTTCTTGTGGTGAGGGAGTACATCATGGTGGGATGTAATTTTGATCCAAACTGGTCATTTTGTGACTTAGTTTACTTTATTATTTCTGTAATAAAATATCCTGCAAACAGCCATTTAAAGAAGAAAGGATTATTTGTCCCACATTTCCAGGCTACAGTCCATCACTGAGTAGAAGTCAAAGAGGCAGGAACTTCAAATAAATGGTCAAAAAATATATATTGTCAAGAACTGAGAACAATATATTAATGCATCCATGCCAATATTTGGCTTATTTTTTCCATTATTCTATAGTTAAGATGGATAATAGTTAGGTCTCCCCATCTCAATTAATGAAATCAGAATGATCTATACAGACTGTCCATAGACTAGCAACATTTATCCTTATTGGGTAATACTAGATTGTGTCAAATTGACAATTACAGCCATACACCAATATCATGTACAAAAAACAAAGTGAGAGAGGGAAAAATGAATAGAAACTTCCAAGCCCTTTGGAAGTTATGCCTTTCATGCCTATGTAGTAGTAACCAATTCAAGAAGTTAAAACATTGCCTTTGGGGGTAACCCTGAAGGGAAAGCTATTAATACAGAGGCCTTGGCCACTCAGTGTCTGAACTATAATAAACCTGGAGGACATCATATTAAGAAAAAAAAGATATAAAGAAAAATATTACATGATCATAATAATATGCGAAACCAAGGTGTTGGACTCCCACAAATAGAAGTTAGCTGTTTTACCAGAGTAAAGGGATTTAAAAAAATGTATTTATACTAGTTAAAGAGACCAATATATTATAAAAGTTTTATATTAATAATACATGGCATGGTGAATATAGGTAAAATAATAAACTATATACTTCAATGTTCTATATAAATAGATCTTAAGTAGTTGTATCATAAAGTAACTTTGTGAGACAATTACTGTATAAATTATCTTGATGCCTTAGTCTATTGTTTTATTGCTGTGAAAAGATGCCATGACCATGACTAATTTTATAAAAGAATGCATTTAATCAGGGTTTGCTTCCAGTTTCAGAGGTTTAGTCCATTGTCATTATGGCAGGAAGCATGGCAGCATGCAGGCAGATACGATGCTGGAGAAGTAGCTTGAGAGTTCTACATCTGGAACTCAGGGAATCAGGAAAACAGAGGAGAGAGACACCGGCCTGGCTTGGGCTTCTGCAACCTCAAACATACTCTCAGTGGCACATTTCCTCCAAGAAAGCCATATCTTCCAGAACAATAATTCCCAATCCTAAATGCTAATCCTTAACTCAACATTCAAATATATTAGTCTATGGGGGCAATTCTTATTCAAACCACCACATTCTACTTGCTAGCTCCCATAGGCTTGTCTCTAAATAATAATGCAAATGTATTCATTACAAATTCAAAAGACCCCTATAGCTTGTTACAATCTCAACACTGTTTAATAGTCAAAATCTCATCGTCTCTTCTGAGCCTGAAGTCAGTCTCTTAACTGTTGCCTCCCACAAAATCAAAATACAAAAGCATATCACATACTCCCAACATACAGTGGCACAGGATATATAGTACCACTCCAAAAGAGAGGAAAGGGAGCATAGTGAGGAAATATGGGACCTAAGCAAGATGTAAAATCAGTAGGGCAAATCCCAAACTTTGCATTTTCATGTCTGATGTTAAAGCATTCTTCAGATCTCTAACCCCTTTCAACTTTTTTGATTTCAATATACTTCTCTCTCTTGGGCTGGTTCTACTATCTGTTAGCAGCTCTTTTCAGCAGGTATCCAATGACTTTGGCATTTCCAAATCTTGTGGTCTCCAAGGTAACCTAGTCTTCTTCACAGCTTCTCACAGTGGCCTCTTTGGGCATCCATGCAGTAACACCTCTGACACATGCCTGGCCTCAGCAACTTTCCTTTTATCACACACACAGAGAGATTACATAACCCCTTTCTTTTATCCTTGACTCTAAAGCTAGAGCCATGTAGCTAAAAGGCCAAGTTCTGCTACTTGCTGGTGGTGGAACATGACCCCCTTGTTCAATTCCATATTCACCAGCTTCCTGTTTTTGATGGTTTCCTTCACTGCCTAATCTTGTCTGTCCAGAAATTCAATCTATAGGGTAGGCTAGCCTCAACTCAGAGATCTATCTGCCTCTACCTCTAGAGTGCTGTGAGTAAAGGTTTCTACCACCATACCATGATTTAACCTTTTCTTTAATTCATTTTTATAGATTGGAAGCTTAACTGGGTGGGATCTTGCCTTAAGTTCACTCTTCCCATTATTCCATTTAATATAATTTTCTTTATTGTGTTTATCTCCTTGAACACAGGACTTAGCTCCACAATACTTCTTGGTGTAATGAGTCTTTCTCTTTTCCACCAGCCAGCTCCCCAAATAATAGCATGGAGACTTCTTATTAATTATGAAAGCTTGGCCTTAGCTTATGCCTGTTTCTAACTAGCTCTTATAACTTAAACTAACCCATTTCTATAAATCTGTATGGTGCTACATGGCTTGTGACCTTTATCTCTCCTCCTGCATGTCCGGCTGGTAATTCTCCTTTTCTTCTTCCCAGAGCTATCTCTGTCCAGAAGTCCCATCTATACCTCCTGTCTAGCTATTGGCTGTTTATATTTTATTAAAATAATCTCAGTGAAATGTCTTTACACAGTGTATTCAAATATCTTACAACATCCTGGTGGTCCTTTTCTCCTCAAATTGTACATTTTCTAACTTTCCTTGCTCACCCTGCTCCTTTTCCATATAAATCTTCATAAGAGTGAACACTAATAACCACCAGACAGCTTCAATACTAGGCTGTTTTAAAATTTCTTCTCCCAATGAAATTAGTACAAAACTCTTCAATCTAGCCTCAGGTAGACTTTTTGGATAAGGCAAAAAGCATCCACATTCTTTGCCAAAATGTCACAAGACTGATTTCTAGGCCATGAAATAGTAATCTTCTTTTTTGAGAACTCTTAAACTTGGGCCCCACAGTTCAAATCTCAGTGCCACTGTCTTGTATATGCTACTAGTGTGGTCCATTAAGAGGCACCTAAAGCATTCAACTGCTTTTTTAATTGAAATCCCAGAAGTCCATATTCTTCCAAACAACAACAAGATTAGGCCTATCATAGCAATTCCCCAGTCCCTGGTACCACCTTCTGTCTTAGTATTTCCAATTCTGTGAAGAGAAACCATCATGATGGCAGTTCTTATGAAGGAAAACATAACTAGCTTGCTTTCAGTTCAGAGGTTTAGCCCATTATCATCTTGGTGGGAAGCATGGTGGCTTCCAAGCAGAAATGGTGCTGGAGAAGAAGTGGAGAGTTCTACAAGTTGATCAACAAGAAGCAGGAAAGACTGCACCATTAGGCCTGATTTGAGTTTCTGGACTTCAAAGTCCATACCCAGTGACACAATTTTGCTCATAAAGCCATGCCTACTCCAGCAAGGTCTCACTTCCTAATAATGCCACTCCCTGTGAGCCTATGGGATCCTTTTTTCTTTCAAACCACCACACCCAGCTTGCAACTTTTGGTTATAGATCTGCATAAGAGTAACCACTAATTGCCACTTAACAGAGTCAATACTAGACTGACTTGAAATATCTTCTGCCAATTCCATTAACCAAACATTCTTCAATTTAGCTTCATGCAGATCTCATGGAAAATGGCAGAAAGTGGCCAGCCATATTCTTTGCCAAAATATCACAAGAATCAACTCTAGGCTACTTATTAATATTTTCCGCTGAAACCTTTTGGGCCAGGCTGCCATATTCCACATTGCTCTCTGAACTTACTTTTATGATCCTACTAGGATGGCCCATTGAGTCCTGCTTAAAACATTCAACTGATTTTATAATTGAAGTCCAAACCTCCATATTCTGCCAACAAACCACATTGTCAGGATTGTCACAGCAATACCCAGCACCCTGGTACCAAAATTCTGTCTTAGTCAATTTTCAATTGCTGTGAAGAGCCATTGTGACCATCAAAACTTTGATAAAAGAAAGCATTTAATTGGAGTTTGCTTAGAGTTTCAGAGTTTAGTTTATTGTCATTATAGCAGAAGCATGGGAACAGCCAGGAAGACATTTTGTAGAAGTAGCAGGAACCAGGAAAAGACAGGGGAGAGCCACTAGGACCGGCTTGAGCTTCTGAAATCTCACAGCACTCCCTTACTGACACATTTCCCAGAACAAGACAACACCTACCCAAGGCCATACCTTTTAATTCTTAGTTGTGGTAATCCCTAGTGACTAAGTATTCAAATATATGAACCTGAAAAGCTATTCTTATTCAAACTACCACACTTGTGATATGTATATGTGTGAATGTGTGTGTATAGATACCTAGCAACATCCTGCTCTGTACATAATGCATTTTATCTAACATTCAGTGTAACTGGAAATGACAATTTCTTTTCATGACACATGAAACATATAAATAAAAAACTTTCATAGACAGTGCTTTTCAATAGCAAAATATTCACTTCTTGATATAACTTTACTACAAAATGACTATGCTCATTTTTATGCCTACTCTGTTAACTCTTTCATGGCTATTGCAATAATTGTTGAGTACATACAACCAAGACTGTGTAGGTTCATAGCTGAAAATATTGTTCAAACTAGAACACAATTTTCCAGGCTGTGATCTTGATGAAGAAGTGAATCTACAGTCATTACCTCCATTAACTTTTAGGTTATGTTACTTCATTAAGCTTTTGCAGAATATAGAACAAAAGAGCCATTATTTTTGTCTATGTATTAAATATAGATAAATGTTAATATTGTCTTCAAAATAAAATACAATGTAATTGCAGCATAATATATATATGGGCTCAATTTGGACACACTATTATATGTTTTTGCTTTGTTTCCATTGATTAGTGATCAGATAGACATCAATTGACATGATTTATGTCCTATTAGTAAAATATGACTTGGAAGATATGACCAAGTTTTTAATTTAAATGTTTTAATATCATGTATACCTTTATATAACTAAGGATGGGCCAACCAAACAATTTCATATACTCTCAAAAGGAACTATGAGGTGTGTTAATTTTTGCATTACATACCTTATATTTGTTATCCGAGTAAAGCATGGCTTTTGTATATTGTCTTATAATTCTTCTTTTATTAGAATTTTAAGTAGAACATATGGTTTCTGAAAATTACCTGAAATTCTGATAATCTGCCCCAAAGATCTTACAATTAATTCTAAAACTGATTTGTAAATTATTACATTAATTTCCATTCTTTTGGGAAAATATCTATATATATACTGCTTATAAAATAAGGTAAACTTTGCAAATGATGTATGGAAAATTCAGCAAAATAAATTCAATAAATATTAAAATGTGATAACCTGCTGAGTCAATTAATTGTTCAGATATGTATCTGTGCTTAGGCATACTTAAGTTTTCAGAGATCATCTTTGGAAAAGACTGATTCTCCATCTGTCAGCAACTGTTCATTTCCTGTAGCTCTTCATCTAAGGCTGGGCCTTGTGAGATTTGCCCCCTCTTCATCAAATTCTTACTAATTCTTTGATAATTTCATGTGCTACTTTTTCTATTGTATTTACCCTTCTCACCAATCCATCCCATATTCACTTTCACTACTAAAGAGGAAAAGCAAAAAAGGATTAGGACTAGGGATTGGAGATTCATTTTAAGTAGGCCAAACCGAAAAACTACTTTAATTTAAAAACATTTTTCTTTTTTTTTTTCATTTTTCTCTATTAAGAAATTTTCAACTCACTCTACATACCACCCACAGATCCCCCCTCCTCCCTCCACCCACTCTCCAGACCTCCCTCCCTAGGCACCCCACATCTCCACATCCCCAAAATCAAGGTCTCCCACTGGCAGTCAGCAGAGCCTGGAATACTGAGTATAGGCAGGTCCAAGCCCCTTTCCACTGCACCAAGGTTGCTCAAGGTGTCACACCACAGTCACCAGGCTCCCAAAAGCCTGCCCATGCACCAGGGACGGCTCCCAATCTCCCTGCCTGGGTGCCCCCAAAACAGTTCGAACCAAACAACCATCTTCCATATCCTGAGGGCCTAGTTTAGTCCCATGGGGGCTCCACAGCCACTAGTCCACAGTTCATGGGCTTCCACTAGTGTGGCCGGTCCTCTCTGCACGTCTTCCCATCATGATCTCGACGTTCCTCTCCTGCAGAATCCCTCTCTCTCTCATCAATTTGGATTCCCAATGTTCAGCCTGGCACCCGGCTGTAGATCTCTGCATCTGCCTCCATTAGTCTCTGGACAAAGGCTCTGTGATGATGGTTAGGGTAGTCACTAGACTGGTCACCAGAGTAGACCAGTCCCGGCACCCTCCAGACCACTACCAGCACTCCAATGTGGGGTCATCTTTGTGGACTCCTGAGAGCCTCCCCAGCACCCTGCCTCTTCCTATTCCCAAGATGTCCTCATCTGTCATGGTATCTCCCTCCCTGCCCTCCCATTCTGTACCGATTCCAGCTTGACCCTCCCATTTCCCTATGTAAAAACAATATTTCTAATAAATTTGAAATGAAAATTCCTGATGTAGGTCAGATGTCTCAAAGGATAAAAGCACTTATATCCAAGCATAGTAATCAGATTTCAATTTCCAGAGCCCATCTTATGTAAGAAATGAAAGACTCTCATAAGTGTTCTACTCATCCACACAAACATGTAGTGGCACACATATACACACACATACATACACACACACATTAAATGAGTACAGATCACAAAAATTTTAAAAAAGAAAATTCACTTTGTTAGTTTAATGTGACATCCATGACTCACTCAAATCATTTTTATTAGAAACAAATCATAAATATCCACAACAACTACAGTAATTAAATATCAATTCAGAAGTCAGATTTTGTGATTAGACTTTCAACTATAAACATAAATCATAAAACTGTCATAATAGATAATATGCAATTATAGTATGCCTTAATGTTCTTACTTCTCTTAAAGTCCTCACTTCTCACATCCCAATAATCTTAGTTATTCCATGCTGTCTTTAAATAAAAAAAATATTAAAAATATAGTGTTGGAAGCTTATTAAAATCTGTGATGTGGCTATTGATTTCTTTTTGCATTTCCACCATTTGATAAGTAGAAAATTGGTTTTTAGTCTTTAAGATATAAACACAAAACATGTACTTAAAAATAATTTGAGCAAGAAACATAAGTTGTTAGTAAATAGTTAGAGGTATATCTATTTGGTAGGATTTCCAAAAAAAAAAAAATCATTGAGTCCACATAAAAAGTGTGGCATCATGAGCCTCACACTGCGCTTATTGCCCTTTGCATGGACTATGTCATTCACTGTAGAGTTGTACATCGAGGCCAAGGTATTATTGACTAAAGTTCAGTAACATTGGCTCAATTTATACAACTGTCTAAGGTCTAAAAATCAAAAAAGAAGTAAATAAACTGGACAATCTTTCAGTTAACAGTGCTTATGAACTTTTATTACTGATCTGAAAACTTCTGAACATTTTCTGGAATAAATATTTCTACATGATTTGTTCATAAACAAATAGCTTCTGATATTCGGTTTTAATAACCTTAACAACCTTGCAAAGATAATAATGAAAACATGGCATCATCACGACTTTACAATGAACACTCTCCATATGTCAGTGGGTAAAATAAACAAGGTCCATTTTTTTCTACTTCCCAATATTGTATATGCTTTATTGTTCCATATATTTTCCCAGGTAAATAATTTTTGATCCTACAGACAATTTGTTAATTTCTCCTAAATTTGATCAATCACCAATTCATAGGCCTAAAATTACTAGAAATTGAACTCAGGGTTTGGAAGCCAAAAGGGAAGGGCAGAGACATGAGTATTGGTTTAATCACTGATCACATATTCAGTTTTTATTGTAGGATTTTTTTTAAAGTAAAGTGATTGGAAACCAGATATTGTATATTTGTGGTGGGAGCTATAGTACAAAACAGTGTTGGAGAGTAAACTTTGCATATCCAGTACATGTACATATGGAAATTCTTCTAGTTTGATTGAACTTCAGTATGTTCACATGTAGAAGAGCTGCAAAAGATGTCTACATCATAAGCTTGCTAGTAAGTGTCATAATATGTGGAAAACACTTACAAGTGTGGAAGACTGAGGCAGAGAGATGCTGCCAGTCACTGCCATGAGAAGATGTTAAGATACCGGTAAGCCACGAGCCACATGGCAACTTATAGATTAATAGAAATGGGTTGATTTAAGATATAAGAATAGTTAGCAAAGAAGCCTGCCATGGCCATGCAGTTAGTAAGTCTCTGTGTGTTTACTTGGTTGGGTTTGAGCAGCTGCAGGACTGGCAGGTGAGAGAGATTTGTCCTGACTGTGGGCCAGGCAGGACCAGGAAAATTCTAGCTACAAATGGCGCCCAATGTGGATCAAGAGTTTCCACCTAAAACCTGAGATAAAAGATTCTAAAAGGGAGCTAAAACAGCTTCCTAGTTGTCTCTCTCAAGATGACAGATTCCTGGTGTGCACATTTGACTGGCAGTATGGCGGGAATGAGGTGTCTCTAAGTGGCACATTATGCTGTGTGGTATATTTAGTCTTTGCTAGTACAAAAAAAAAAAGGTTCCTGGGTTACACGCTGCTTTGATAGAAGCATAAAACCACTGTTTCTAAGAGTTGATGGCTCCCAGAACTGCCAGAAAACATACCACCGCCATGTTGGGAAGCTGAAGTGGGCGGAGTCAGCAGCCACAGCTGTTATTTTATCCCTAGTAATGCTGCAGTTTAAAACAATAAATTCACAATAAGACAGATTCATATGGAACACGACATTAAATGCTTTATAATGTGTGTAAAAATGTACATAGGCTTGGAAGAGAAAAAAAGAAATATATACAGTTATATAAAGAAATAGATAGTTTTTAAAAAATAAAGTCTTTAAAGAGACAGTAAAGGTAGTATAAAAATAAGCCTTGTAAAGATGGATATTACACAGAAAATCTCAATTGTGTTGTTTTTGGGATTTTTAACTGCAGAAAAACATTTGATCATGAAAGCTGTTGAGTTAAACAAATATGTATATTTTAAAGGTACCTTGATTTCAAAATTTGGATGTAAGGATATATTGCTTTGGAAAGGAGGCTCTGCTTTTGTTTACACAGAAAGCCAGAGGCTATGGATTTGTTCCAGATTAAGATACATCAGGTTTGACCAGCCAAGACCCCCAGAAAGATCTCTGATGACACCATGGCTCAGATGATCCAACATTCAGAATAGTTTCAAGGCAACTGGCTCAGACGATACACCCTCACGGACTACTCCATAATCCTAAAATTTTCTGTATGTCCCCATAAGATACAGCTCACCCCTCCAGCAGGAAGTAGTAAGAGAAGCTACGCCCAAATTCCCAAATATACCAAGCTGGCTTAGGAGATGGAATTGGCTCACTCCTTCTCTAAACCCAAGCATATTGCTAAAAAAAAGGTTAAGAGATTCTTTTTTCCCATATCAGAAGAGCCCTCTGCTGTGGGACAGAAAAAAAAAACCAATATTTTTTATTTAAATAAGGTTGATTATAACTGAGATCTCTTTCTAAAGAAGAAAAGGGGATATGATATAGATATGATAGGATGAAAGGGTAGATTATTGAATCTACTTTTTAAGAGCAATTTGTTTAAAATGTTTTGCATTGCTATGGATTTTAGTTTATTGATACAAGTTTAAACAACTTTGTTATACGGTATATATATTTCTATTTTCGTTTGAGGTATTATGTTTATGTAACTCATTTAAATTGTAATGGATAATTGGGAAATACAGATTAATACTTAGTCTTCTATGATAGTCAAATTTATAGTCATGTTGTTTTCTAGGTATGCATAGATATAATTCAATTAGGTAGGTAATCTTCAAACATTTCAAAGACCTACAGAATATGGCATTTAAAATGTTTTAAAAATTTAGACTTTCTGGACAGTGAGACATGTCTGCTCCTGGCAGCACTGATTTACTTCAGAGAGGAAGATGGGCATCAAAGACACTTCATATATCTTCTTTTTGACAAAAATAGCCATTTGGGCAAGAAACTGTTCTTGCCTGGACTGCTTAAAAAATGTATTGACTGGACATGCAGGACCCATAGGAAGGTGACCACTGAACTCTGCAAGGCAAAATGGTCCTTCAGGTTCCTGCTTCACAGATGAAACTGCCAGACATTCTCCAGGACACAGAGGAAAATAACTGGGAGACTCTAGGCCTGTGGGCTAAAAACAGATTCCTCAACTTTACAAAGGAACATTAGGTGACTGTCCAGGCTGCCAGCTATCTCTGTCTACTCTGCAAGACTCCCGAAAGGTATTTGCATCCTTCTCCCATTTCTCAGGTAATATTATATCCTTCTGGTGTCTTTGATGTAAAGACTAGATGGTTATAATTTCCTTAGTTATAATAAAAGATAAGTTAGATATAAAACCTTAGACTCACAAATATAGGATAGATAGGATATCTTCTTTAATTTTGCCAAATATAAATAAACTAGATATAATAAATAGACTATAAACAATAAATTGAAACTGTAATTCTTGCTTGATAATTCTTTTGTTATATGTAATTTTACTATGTAAAAGTTAAAACCTTCCTTTTTGAAAAAAAAGAAAAGGGGAAGTGCTGTGGCTATCACTCTGTATAAATAAAATGCTGATTGGCCAGTAGCCAGGCAGGAAATATAGGCTGGACAAGCAGAGAAGAGAATTCTGGGAAGTGGAAGGCTGAGGCAGAGAGATGCTGCCAGCCGCCGCCCTGAGAATTTGTTAAGATACTGGTAAGCCACGAGCCACATGGCCACTTATAGATTAATAGAAATGGGTTGATTTAAGATATAAGAATAGTTAGCAAGAAGCCTGCCATGGCCATACAGTTTATAAGTAATATAAGTCTCTGTGTGTTTACTTGATTGGGTTTGAGCAGCTGTGGGACTGGCAGGTGAGAGATTTGTCCTGACTGTGGGCCAGGCAGGACCAGGAAAACTCCAGCTACAACAGAGCACCTGAAGTAGAAGACTAAATGTATAATAAATATATTGATAAGTAATTTTCCGTTTGATATCCTTTTTATATAAATGTGAAAGTGTTTATGTGTGTATGTATATACATATATGTTTAAGTGATAACATGGTCACAATCAGTTTTCTTAAGGAGAAGAAATTTAAAGATATGTAGTGCTGATTAGGCATATCATGATGAATGGTTACTTAACAAGTGAAGAAGGTTTGTAAGTTTGGAAACATGGCTTACATTTTTGTTGCTGTTGCTGTTGTTTTCAAGACAGGTCTTCTCTGTTTAGTTTTGTATTTTTGGTGACTGTCCTGGATCTTGCTCTTTAGACCAGACTGGCCTCAAACTCACAGAGATCCTCCTGGCTCTGCCTCTCGAGTGCTGAGATTAAAGGCATGTGTGACCGCCACCCTGTCATAGCTTACATTTTTAAAGAGTATGAATTAAAGTTTGTATCTTTCTAATGGGAACTGCCTTGAAAAATGCTTCAAAGTCAATAGTTCTGCAAAGAATAAAATCAGAGCCAGAATTATAACTCTTCTGTAGCCAAAAATGTGTTTTCCTAGAACATTTTTTTTACTTGTTAATCACATATTTTGTACAAAGAAGATTTATGACCATGTACTGAGGAAGAACCATAAGATATATGCATAGTAGTAATATGACATTCTTCAATTACAAACTGCCTGAACTCCAAATATTTCTCTTCACATAAGGTAGTTTGGAAGTATTCACACATTGGTTGATAAATTGATTTATGTTTGAGGGCCTAAAAATTATCACCCTTAAAAATGATAAAGTAATATTTTATTAAAATATATCCTCTATCTCTCAGTGTTAAGCTAATTTAAAAAAGTACAATCTTTTCAATTTATTTCAAGCTATTCTATTTATTTTATAAAACATTCAATTTTGTGCCATTTTTAACAATATACAAACAACATTTAATAATATACAAGCAACATGCATCAGACTCACCAAATTCTATGAATGGATATGTGAACATAAATTAGAATGGGAATGGGTGGAGAGACACAGGAGTATTTGATGGAAACAGATGGGACAAAATGTCAAAATTATATTTTAACTAAATAAAAAATGAATTAAGAATAGCATAATATCAAAACTCAAATTATGGCTATCAAGATTACTTACTAATCATTTTCCTCCAAGCCTGATGATCTGAGCTTGGTGTCCCAGAACTTCATCCAGGGGTACAGTACTAACTAACATAAGTTGTTCTTTCTCTCTCTCCTTTCTCTTTCTTTCTCTCTCTCCTTTCTCTTTCTCTCTCTCTCTCTCTCTCTCTCTCTCTCTCTCTCTCTCTCTCTCTCTCTCTCTTTCTCTCTCTCTCTGCACAAATAAATAAAAGTAACAAGAGATTTAAAACTTTAATTTCTGCAATTCAGTCTATTTCACAGTTCATACTTTAAGTAGAATTAATCCATTTAAAGCCAAGTGTATTCTCTTAATTAAATGCTCCCATTTTCTTCTTGTATATCAAAAACTAAAATGACAAAGTATTAAGTGTTACCTTTAGAAAACTTCAGGAGGCATAAAGGGGCCTTATTCTGTAAGGTTTCTAGCAAATGATAACATATAAGGGGAATAGGTGGTATGGTACTTGGACCACTAAAATAATCTTTTACAATATATTGCATACTATTTTAATAAGAATTATTCTATTTAATGCCAAGAACATGAGTAAGTTTGGGGAAAGCATATTCCACAGCTCATGGCTTAATGAAATTTTAACCAATCTTCTTAGAGCTGATTTTCATATATCTAGCTTACTGAAAGAAGGAAGCACAAAGCCTGGGGCAGATGTCAATCAGTTAAGTCAGAAGTCCCAGCAAGAGAACTATAGAAAGTGGAGCTAAAAAGGTGTGAGCAAATTGGCTGTTCTCAGTGTGCAATCAGTGATTTGAGGCTGGACAAGATAGTGACCCATGCCCTAATTATCATATGAAGACTATTTGAAACAAGGATTAGAATATGTAAAATACTCAAGTATTTAGAATTTTGTAATTTTGTATTACAATTTTGCTTCTTTAGAGAAAGGTAAAATCATGCTGCCTTCAAATAATTCATGAGACACAGAGATATGAAATGTATCAGAATAACCAAATGGTTGGGCACTCACCAAATAAGGTATGTTTCCCCTAATCTTTGTCAAATATTCTATTATATTTGTTTTCAATTTCTTTATCTTTTTGGCACTGTGGATGAAAACCAGGGCCTCATACATCCAAAGCAAGCACACTAGCATTGAGCTACAACCCCAGGCCCAAATGTTCTGTTTATTTCACCATAGCGACTTCTGTAATCACATATTTTTTACTATGTAATAAAAAAATTAAACCTAATTTTTCTTACAACTTTTCCAAAAAGCACCCCAAATTCTCCCTTTCATCTCTCCTTCCTCCTCTTTCCCTTTCTCCTGTCTTACAGTAGGAAAGGTGTTTTAAAACATAATGTGAGCTCTGAAAAATAACTCTGATTGCTTTTTTTATAAAAGCTGTTTAATTATGTATGTGTTATCAATAACTTTCTTTCTGTTTTCTATAGACCCTGATGCTTTCCAATAACATCTAAAAATTAATAAGTAACATTCAAACTTTTAAGAATACACTGGCTTATTGCTTTGGGGTTTGCAGTAATCATAATAAAACACTTTATTGGCTGATTTCATGTTATGGACTGGGCACTTTTCTCCAAGCACAGTCATAAAATAGCTTTGCCAGTTTTTTCAGTTACCAATAAAACTTGTCAGAGAGCCATGCTCAAAAGTGAGTCATTAGCTGATGTCAGCTCTTTTATTTCTATTTAGTAGACCTTGAAGTACCTCTGGCATTTAATATTGCAACCAATATGTCAGCATCCAAACAATTATCTATTAACCTAATGCCACATAATACTTTAAATAATTTCACTCACCTGTACTCAATAAAATCTATTTAGTTAATTCTGAAAGGAGGAAGATATCATTTTCAATTAGAGATGTCATTCTAGGGAAAATCCCATGTTGTAACAAATTGCCATAATATCTGATATGGAGTAAGCATGCTAAACATGGCATTTAAAAAAGTATTTGTTTATAAAGGAACTTTATATTTTAGATGGTTCACATGAGTTAATCAGGGTTTTTTTGTTTGTTTGTTTGTTTTTGCTGCTACATTACATTGCACAAAGACTTCAAATGGAAAATAACATAGAATACTTGTTCTTAATTATTAGTGTTGATGGCAAAAAATGGTTATATATATATTAAATCCAGCATTTTTGCCACAAAAATATTAATGAAAGAAGAAATAAGATCAAAAATACATAAAATAATGACTCTACTGAGGCAGAAAAATATGGGTGATGTGGCATTTACAGGATTAAAGGATGCAGTGTTTGCACAAAGCCCATATGATTTCCCCACTAAAAGCAAAACTCATGAAATTCATTATGGTGATATTTTATTTATGGTGAAATGTGATTTTATTTGTATGTTAATAAATAAAGTTGCCTGGGGGTCAGAGCTAATAGCAAGCACAGCAGAGCTGGGCATTCGTGGTGCACGCCTTTAATCCCAGCACTTGGTAGGCAGAGCTAGGTAGATCTCTGTGTGGTCAAGGATACAGCCAGCATTGGAGACACACGCCTTTAATCTCATTACCATCCATAGAAGACCTGGAGGTCTGTACAGACAGGCAGTGATGAGGCGGTCATGTGGTTGGGTTTACAACCAATGAGAAGGCAGAACAGAAAGTCTATATAAAGACAAACACAACAGGAAGTAGGTCTCTCTTGGCTGAAGAGGATAGCTGAAGCAGGAAGGGTAAGGCTCTTAACTCTGACCTCTTGGGCTTTCATCTTTACATTGGCTTGTGTTTCTTATTTAATAAGATGGTTGGTTACATCTACAATCCATTAACAGTGTCATTGTGTATTTATTCAGCACATATCTGAGTGCTTTTGTCATATTAAATATGTAAAAAACTGCCCAGCATTGATGGCCCACCCCTTTAATCCCAGCACTTGGGAGGCAGAGGCAGGCGGATCTCTGTGAGTTCCTGCCTGGGCTACCAAGTGAGTTCCAGGAAAAGGCGCAAAGCTACACAGAGAAACCCTGTCTCGAAAAACAAAACAAAACAAAACAAAAATATGTAAAAAACTATGGATTCCTAAATGAAAGAAAAGGTTTGACACCAGTTCTATCTCCCCATTTTATAGAGAAATACTACTGCACAAAATAATACTTGTAGGTACATGGGTGGCCTTACCTTTTGACAATGGTGAGATATGATTTTAAGAAATACAAATAATTCAGGAATCCAGAAATGAGTATGATAAAATGATAGTTAAGGCAAAGTCTGGCTTTAAGTAATTGTGTTTCCATCTGCTTTCTGTACAATGAAGGTTTCAGGCATCTACTTTGGTAGTCAGTAAATGTGGTAGAAGTAGATGCTCTGAATCAGAGTGTAAATTTCTTGGCATAGTCAGGCTAAAGAACTCACATGTATCTTAATAACCAAGTGAGTTTGTTAATGAATTTAAAATTGTTTCTTTCTCAGATTAAAGCCTCAACTTGAATGAAAAAGGCTCTCCTGTGGTACTATCTCTTAAAGCCTTTTCCATTTACATTCTAATTGGATTGTCCGATGATATAGGGCACTTAAGCTTGCCTACAATAATCTTCTATCTTCATTTGCATGCAATTACCTGGAAAGCAAGCTGTCTAAGCCTCTTTTCTAATGTAGTTTTCAGGCTACCTGATAAGCTTTGTGTGTAGTGGAACAGCATTCAATACCCCTAAGTCAGAAAAACTGTGTGCTTCACCTGTTTCTACACAACTTCATTCCCAATCATCCAAATCTCAAGGATTCTGGTCCAGTGAACCCACTGGTCAGTCTTTAGTTACTCTTCTCTTCAAACACTGAAACCAAAATATAAATGGTTGAAGAAGGCCTTAAATTTTCCATTTCTGCAAAACCTCCAGAAGCACAGATTCCTCTTTCTTAAAATCTATCTTTAATTGGTGAATTCAAATATTAATATGAGTGGTATATCACATGAATCTCTGATCTCTTTGACCCAAACAGAATCCATTTAATCCAAACAAAATCCATTTAATTGCTTTTATACAGTCTTAAATCAATTATCAATAAGAATATAAAGATACCATACAGGAGACACCAAATGACAGCACTGGCTTCAATATACCTTGAAACTTCTGGTTAAAAACACTGCAAAGTATGCATTGTTACCAAATGTGAAGAAGGGGGCTGCTGGATGTAGTATAAGACACAATTATATTCTTTTATCATGATTATTATGAGATTTAGATTGAACTTTTAATTTCTCATATTGGGATCAAATATAAGGGGTAATGTATAACCTCAAGAGCTTCCCCTTACACAGGGGAAAAATATCCCATTGCTTCATCAATTCTACTTTCATAGTACATAGCCTAAAAAGGCTTATAATGTGATGTTTAATTTTTTTTTAAATTAATGTCTTATTTATTGAGATTATAATATAATTACATAATTTTCCCATTCCCTTTACTTCCTCTAAATTATCACAAGTACCTATCCTTGCTTGCTTTCAAGTTTATGGCCCCTTTTTCATTATCTATTTTTGTATACATATATATGTGTATACATTTGCATATTTTTGCATACATAAATACCTAAATAAAAGATAGTCAGTCTGGATGATGTTACTTGTATGCATGTATTCAGGGATGACCATTTGGTATAGATAACTTACTGGTGAGCTCTTGGTTTAATTATATGAGAGGTATTTAGGAGTGTTGTAAGTACAGCAGCTGCATATAGCATAAACAATAGCTACATAGATATAAAGAATCACATGAATTGGTATATTTCAGGTTTAAACAAATGTATTATCTAGCATTCACATTAATATACCAAGGAAGTCTACTGATGTATCAAGCATGGTGTGATAGGATTAGCCATGCTCACAAGATGTTATTAAAATTACCTACTTCATAAAATATACATGATATATTTGTTTTTAAAATGTTGAATAATTGTACACTATATATCGTAGTTATACTCTATCATTTTGCTAATTTACTCCCTTTTCCTAATCAGAGAAGTCATATAAATTGTCAAAGGCAAGGACATCAAATATATTTTAATATTTACATATGTTATAATTTCCCTTTGTTCTACATGGAAAACTTTTGAGGAATTTTATTGTAGTATCAAATGTCCATTACCTTTATACTTGAAAAACATGATAATACAATATTAGAAAAAGCTGAATCATCAAGAAATAATGCTGGCTTCGCTAAGCACTCATTTCAAAGGCTATTATTACCTGGAGTTTACCAGATGGTTATTTTTACCTGGTTGGCTTGAAGTTGTTAGGATGGACCTTTTCTGAGGGAATGACCAACCTTTGAAAATCATTATATAACACACTGTGTTTGGCCTGATCTTCATTATTATGGTAGAAAAGTTGAAGTCATCTTTACATTATTAATTACTTGAAAGATAAATATATACTAGTTCATTGAGAATTTTGTATTATGTTTGATCACATTGATCAATATTTACTTCTCCCACATACACCCCACTACCCTGTCAACTTCTGTCCATTATTTTTACCAATTGATTCTAATTTTTTTATGCTGCTAATAAATTCTTAGATCTGTGGCCTTCCACCGGAGTGTGGTATACTTAGCAAGGTCTAAATTCTTAGAAAAAAATGACTCTCCCTCCTCCAGAAGCTATCAATCAATCAACAATAGCTCCTCTGCTATTGGTGAGACATGATGTTTACCTCTGTTCCATAATGTAATTTTGCCTGGGTTCAGCTCACATAGGTGTTATGAATAGTGCCATAGCCATTGAATTCAAACGAACAACTTTCTTGCTGCTTTCAGCAGACACTGTTAATTATAGTCATAACTCTTCCACTCCCTCTGCCCAATTATACCTGTACCTGGGTTTGGGGGGTAAGGTGATACACATTCCAAGGGTTGATCATTCCTTTTTAAATTTTTTTTCTTCACCTTGGACAGTTGTAAAGCACAATCTATTGTAATTATACAAGCTTTATGCACTTAGCAGTATTAATAGTAGTAGATTATCCCCTAGGGCCTATGATTTAGGTCTCATTCTAATAACAGTAACAGGTATGGGTTTCAGTTTGTGACATGGGAGTTAAATGCAATCAACAAATGTCTGGTTACAGTCATGATGTCTGTGCCTCTAATGTTCTACTGGGAATGTCATATCTGGGTGGTTAGTATAGTAGCTTGTAGGATTCATATTTGAGTAACATTGGTGATGGCTTTGCTCCTTCAGGAGAATGCACAGAACCTTCTATCACTATGTAAATTAGTCAGTAGACCTGAAGCTTCCAGGTTAGTCTCAGATTAATATCTCCAAAAATTAATCATTTCCAAAGATTGGATAAAATACATAAAGCCCTTAAAGAAAATGAACAAAACAGACAAATACTTGAAGGAAATGATTAAAAATGTTGAAGACTTAAAATGGAAATAGAAGCAATAAAGGAAACACAGATGAGTGGATCCTGGAAAATGGAAAATCTAGGTAAGTGAACAGAAGCAAGAAATCTTAGCATCACCAAAAGAATATAAGAGATGCAAAAGAGAATCTCAAGCTTTGAAAATAAAATAGAAAAAATATATCTGTCACTCAAAGAAAATGTTTAATCTAAAAAAATCCTGAGAAAAATCATTCAGGAAATCTAGGACATTAGGAAAAGATAAAACCTAAAAATAATAGAAACAGAAAAAAGAGAAGAATCCCAATACACGTCTCAGAAAATGTTTTAAACAAAACCACAGAAGAAAAATTTTCTAACATAAAGAAGGAGATGCCTGAAAAGTTACAAGAAAAATACAGAACATCAAATAGATTGGTCCATAAAATTAAGTCCCCTTGCCACATAATCAAGACACTAAACATACAAAACACAGAGTATTAAAAGCTTCAAGGGAAAAAAGCAAAATAACAAAAAAGAAGACATTAGAATTACACCGGACTTCTCAATGGAGACTCTAAAACAAAGAGGTAATTCATATCTCTTAGTATTAATGGTCTCAATTCCCCAAGAAAAATATACAGACTAACAGAATGGATGCAAAAACAGGATCATCCTTCTGCTGCATCCAAGAAGTACCTCAATATCAAGTAAGGACACTACCTCATGGTAAAGAGTGGGAAAAGATATTGCAAGAAAATAGATCTAAGCTGATACACCAACTGGTGTATCAAGTTTAATATCTAGCAAAATAGACTTCAAAGCAAAACTAAGCAAAAGAGTTGGGGAAGGTCACTTCATACTCATCAAATGATAATTCCATCAAAATGAGACATCACTTGTTAACCTCTATGCCCCATACACCTTTGCCAAAGAAACACTACTATAGCATAAATCACCTGTTGACCATCAAAAGTAATAGAGGAAGACTTCAATATCCCACTCTCACCAATGGATGGGTCATGCATACGAAAATCTAAACAGTAAATACTGGAGTTAATGGACATTGTAAACCAAACTGATGCAACAGATATTTTTAGACTTTTCACCCAAACAAAAAAGAATATATCTTATTCTCATCACATCATGAAACTTACTCTAAAATTGATCACATATTTGCACAAAATGAAAGTATCAACAGATACAAGAAAACTGAAATAATTCCTTGCATCATATCAAACACCTTGGGTTAAAGCTGGATATCAGCAACAACAAAAACCACAGAAAGCTTACAAAGTCATGGAAACTGAACAACCCTACTGAGTGAAAAATAGGTCAAGATAGAAATAAAGAAATACTTTGTAGAATTCAATACAAATGAATGCACAACATAACAAAACTTATGCGACACAATGAAAGCACAGAGAAGAGAAAAGTTCATAGCACTAAGTACCTACACACACACACACACACACACACACACACACACACACACACACACACACACACATGGAGAGATCTCATACTAGGACATTAACAGCATACCTGAAACTTCTAGAACAAAAAAAGGAAATATACCTAAGAGGATAGACATCAGAAAATAATTAAACTGAGAGCTGAAATCAATAAATTTCAAAGAGAAATATATAAAGAACAATGAAACAAAAGTTAGTTTTTTTTAAACAAGACAGACAAACCTTTATCGAAATTAGCTAAAAGGCAAAGAAAGAATATCCAAATTTACAAAATCAGAAATGAAAGGGAGAACATAACACCAGACACTGAGGAAATCCAGAGACTTATAAGCTAACACTTTAAAACATGTATTCCATCAAATTGGAAAATCTAAAAGAAATACATGATTTTCTCAGTAGATACCAATAATCAAAATTAAATCAAGATTGGATAAATCAACTATCCAGGTCTCATATGGGCTCACAGAGTTTAAAACAATAATAAGCACAGGGCCTGCAGGGGACAGAACCAGGTCTTCTACATATATATTATGGCTCTTAGCTTGGTAATTTTGTTCGACTCTTAAGAGTGGGAGCAGGTGTTTCTCTGACTCTTTTACCTGCTCTTGGGACTTTTTCCTCCTATATGGTTGCTTCGCTCAGTCTCTAGGTGTGAAGCTGTCTCCTATGTCTTATTGTATCTTGTTTTGTGATGTTTGATGTTGTTTCTTGGACACCTGCTCTTTTCTGGAAGGAGATGGAGGGGGAGTAGATATGGGGCGGGAGAGGAGGAGAGGAGCTAGAAAGAGAGGAGAGAGGAGAAACTGGTCAAGGTGTAGAGTATGACAGAAGAATCTAAATTCAATTTAAAAAATTTTAGATGAGATCATAGAAACAATATTTACCCAAAGGCAAAACTTTAACTTAGAATTTTTCAGTGATCCTAATTATGCAGACTATACTCCAATACTGGACACTATAGCTTATTGAACTTTATCAATGCTAATGGGTAGTTTCTTATTAATGATTTTACTCACTTCGGCACATGATACCAGTCTACTAATAAACTGTCTTTCTGATCAAATAGTCTCATATTTCATATAGTGCCACTTATGATAGAGGAAACATTTATTTCATTAAGTAGCTACTAGATAGGGCTCATTACTGTGGCTTCCAATGATTCTATTAGTAAAACTGTTGAATTCAAATAGAACTGTTTGGAAGGTTTCAGATTATTCATATTTCAATACTAGCTGTGTGACACCTTATGAAATTGTGCAGTCAACTCAGTGAGTGGGTGCTTGATTAAACACTGCTCCGTTAAATTAAAAGAATAGAAGTAAAAAAAAAGAAAGCATTTTTTGGAGTAGTAAGTGATTGGTGAAAAATTATTAACCTAGTATTTGAAAGAAATTATGTGGAAAAGTATTTGCTTTGTTTCTGAATTAAAGATTTTTATTTATAGTCACCAATGTAGGTAAACCTATTTTTTCTATGTAATATAATATCCAACTAAGACAACTCATTATTCAACCATCTTAGCTGCACTAAGTTAATAACTAACAAATAACCAAATTTGTTACTTTTGCACATACAAAACAAAAGGAAAAATTCAAAGTTAAAAAATTTCCCTAGATAGTTCAGAGAACTCTTTGCACTGCAGACCACTTCCACACACTCTGGAATAAACAGAAGAATTTGGAGTTTGGGGCTCTGCCATATAGACTTTTCTCATACATTTTGTATTCCTAAGAACAATTTCAATGTTGGTAAGTCTAAAGATGAATCACACATTTTACTTTTTGTGATGGCAGTGATACCTTGATATTAGTCACCCATACACATTATACAAATGTTTTCTAATAATAAGGAAATGTTAGAAAAATTATGATCATGATTTTATTCTACAAAATATATCATCATTATTCCTCCAAGCCCTCAAGGTCACCAAACAAGAATGAAAGCTCGCCAAACTGCCATAGCCCAAAGGTCACTAGGAAGATGTGGTGGCCTCATGTAAGAAAGTACTCTGCAAAAGATCCTAAAGAAGAAAAAAATGGCCATAAGAATTCAACAAAGAAGATCCAACATAAAAATGAGAACCTCAGTTAAAACATTATACAGACACTGATGATGACGTGTAGCACAAGGGACATACTTTAGGTAGTAGTAAGAAAATCTAAGTAGGTAGTTTTTTAATAAATTCCTGTACTTTTCAACATTTCTGTGTAAATCTAAAAGTGATTATAAAATAAGAATTACTAAAAGTCAAGCCACTTGCTCTTTTCTAAA
>CABHPR010155896.1:0-21135 GCA_902168415.1 Peromyscus melanophrys
CTTGGAATTCTCCTGTATTTGTTATTAAAAAGAAATATGGTAAATGGAGAATGGTAACAGATCTTAGAGCAATTAACAAAGTAATTCAACCAATGAGCTCTCTACAATCTGGAATTCCTTTGCCTACTCTGTTACCAAAAGGATGGCCTCTCATAGTTATTGATTTAAAAGACTGTTTCTTTTCAATACCCTTACAAGAAAAAGACAGAGAAAGATTTGCCTTCATGGTGTCTACTTACAATAATTCTCAACCAGTTAAAAGATTTCAATGGAGGGTCCTCCCACAGGGAATGTTGAATAGCCCAACCCTGTGCCAATATTTTGTACAACAGCCATTGGAAGTGGTATGTAAAAAGTTTCCTAAATCTATAATTTATCATTATATGGGTGATATTTTACTAGCTGACTCAAATGCAGATACTTTAGAAAGAATGTTTGAAGAAGTAAAGAAAATTTTGCCTTGCTGGGGATTACAAATTGCTCCTGAAAAGATACAAAGAGGAGATTCTATTAATTATTTAGGATATAAAATAGAGCTACAAAAAAATTAGACCTCAAAAGGTGCAAATTAGGAGAGATAGACTACAGACTCTTAATGACTTTCAAAGATTATTTGGAGACATTTCTCATCTACGAACTATTGTTGGGGTAAAAAATGATGAACTGAATAATTTGTTCAAAACCTTAGAAGATGACAAGGACTTAAACAGTCCAAGGGAATTATCACCTGAAGCTGAGAAAGAATTGGCCTTGGCAGAAAAGAAAGTACATGAAAGACATGTGGATCGTATTGATCCAAAGCTGGATTGCATTTTGGTTATTTTACCTTCTAGGCATTCTCCTACAGGTATATTAATGCAGAGGGAAGATATTATATTGGAATGGATATTTTTACCAAATAAACCGAATAAAAAATTAAAAACTTATGTGGAAAAAATCTCTGACTTGATTTGGAAAGGAAAATTGAGACTTCATCAATTAGCAGGAATAGACCCAGCAGAAATTGTCATACCTTTAACTAAAGAGGACATTGAAAAATTATGTACAGAAAGTGAACCTTGGCAAAGAGCTTGCAGTAATTTTTTGGGATAAATTAACAGCAAATATCCCAAAAGTGATAGAATTGATCTTATAAAGAGAGCTGATTGGATCTTGCCTTGAATTGTATGGGAAAAACCCATATCTGGAGTTCATATATTTTATACAGATGCCAACAAACAAGGAAAGGCAGGTTACAAATCAGAAAATTTAAGTAAAGTGGTTCAAAGTCCTTATAATTCAGTTCAAAAATCAGAATTGTATGCTATTCTGTTGGTATTAATGGATTTTTCAGAACCTCTCAACATAGTAACTGACTCTCAGTATGCTGAAAGAGTGGTATTACATATTGAGACTGAAGAATTTATCCCTGATGCTTCAGAATTAACTTCACTTTTTATTCAGTTACAAGATACAATCAGGAAAAGGAGTCATCCTTTATATATAACTCACATCCAATCCCATACTGGTCTGCCAGGCCCTCTAGCACAAGGTAATGATGAGATTGATAAGTTATTGATAGGAAATGTGCTGGAGGCCTCAGAATTAAAAAAAAACATCATGTCAATAGTAAAGGTTTAAAAAAGGATTTTTCCATAACCTGGCAACAAGCCAAAGAAATAGTAAAGAAATGTCCCACTTGTTCCTTCTACAATCAAATGCCATTACCAACAGGATGTAACCCAAAGGGTACTCAGAGGAATGAAATCTGGCAGATGGACGTGTTTCACTTTGCAGAATTTGGAAAATTGAAATATGTACACCATACCATCGATACTTATTCAGGATTTCAATGGGCAACTGCTTTGAGTTCTGAAAAAGCTGATTCTGTAATCACTCATTTGTTAGAAGTTATGGCCATCATGGGTATACCTGCACAAATTAAAACTGACAATGCTCCAGCATATATCTCTGTTAAAATTAAACAGTTTTTTTCTTATTACGATATAAAGCATATTACAGGTATACCACATAATCCTACAGGTCAAGCAGTTATAGAAAGATCAAACAGAACTCTAAAGGATATGCTAAATAAACAGAAAGGGGTAACAAAAACCCCCAGAAATAGACTGCATAATGCTCTATTAACTTTGAATTTTCTCAATGCCAATGAGAAAGGAACAACAGCTGCCAAGAGACATTGGATAATAGAAAAAACTACAGAATTAAATCAGTCTATATACTTCAAGGATGTGCTGACCTCAGAATGGAAACCAGTATATGTGTTACGTTGGGGATGAGGTTTTGCTTTTGTTTCTACAGGAGAAGATAAGCTGTGGATACCATCAAAATTGATAAAGTTTCGATTTGAACAAGAGAGACCTCTTAATTAGAGGAGGTGATAGTTCATCAACCAGCATGGCCATCCAATTTAAACTAACTTATACTAGTAACACATGCCTTTTCATTTAATCAGATAATAACTTGCCGAAAGGGAACCTCCCCAAAATTAGTCTTGGGAAAAGGTTTTTGTTTTTGTCTTTTAGGAGAATGAAGGCTAAGGAATCTGAAGAACACTGAACAAATGAGACAAGTGAAGAAAAGGGACAAACCATCTATCCCAGGAAACAGTAAAATGGCCTATTGGTATATCATCTAAAAAATTTTATAAGTCTTCCTAAATGTTTGTTTCTGCTCTTCTCTAAAGAAATTTAACACTATTGGTCTTCTTGTAGTCCCAGTTCAATTAAAATTTAAAGCTGACTTTGGAGTTGGAGAATGGCTCTCTCCTTCTTTAAACTCAAGCATGTTGTTAAAAGGAAAAGTGCAAACTCCCTGTATCATGCCAGAAGAAAAGAACCATCTTCTGCTATGGGACAGGAGAAAAACCAAATTAATTAAGGGACTATTCTATTACTAATCTCAACTCTTTGATTCTATTCTGATTCTTTAAACTTTTCTTAAAGTATGAATTTTATATCAAAATTTACAAGATTTATATATATATATATATACAGATATATATGCATTTTAAACTTTGTTAAGATATGAATGGTCATATAGAGTACTAAATAATTCTAGAAAAAAGGCTTCAATTAGCTGCATATATATGTCTTTGTGTTCGAGTCTCTTATCAGTTTTCTGCAGGAATTCACGGCCAGGCCTAACATCAACTGAAGTCTCCAGGAAGAAGATGGGGCCCCACAACAACAACAATTCCATGTGGACAATAATAATATCACTAAGCTGACAAACATCATCTACAGATCAGCTTTGGACTACAAAGTGCTCAGAGCAATTTTGAGAGGGCTAGCTGAGATGATCCAGTTTCAAAGACTACTTGAATAAGGACTTGAGATATACCCTGAACTTTGGCATTATGCACAGACTGGATAACAAAGGATATAGTTACCTTCCATAGAATTTGACGATTAACCCAAAATTTTTCTTTTCAGGATAAAGATACCTTCGCCCATACCCAGCAGGAAGCAATTTTAAGAATACGACGCCCACATTCCCAAAGAGGTGGTGTGGGGAGGGTGGTTTTTTTGTTTTTAATGGGTTTTGGGTCTGGGATAATTTTCATTGTTTAGGAGGGTTGGTTACAAGTTGTTGTTAAGGATTAGAAAAAGGGCTAAGCAAAGGAGATTAGATTTAAGGTTATTGTTTAAAAAAAAAGAAAAAGAAAAAGAAAATTACTGGTTTTGAATACTTTACATTGGATTGGATTTTTTTATATTATATACAAATTATATATATTGAAATTGATATTGTTAGAAAATGCTATATGTATATTTCTAATTTTGTTCAAGATAGTGTACTTATACTGTTCATTTAACAATGTAATGCAAATTGCTGATTCTTGAATGTTATTATTACCAACTATTAGGATATAAGGAAATGAAAGTTAGTAGTTAGACATTACAATAGAATTTGTAGTCATGTTAGGTATGTTTTCAAGATTGAGCAGATATATTTTAGATAGACAGGTCATCTTCAAACCCTTCAGAGATCTACAGAATATGGCATTTAAAATGTTTTAATAACTTAGAAAATTTTTCTTTTTGTTATGACTATGAGACATGTCGGCTCCTGGCAGTACCAATCTACTTCAGAGAAAATACAGCCGTTGAAGAAACTGCATATGGAGTTAACTTTCATTGTGGCAAAAGTTAGCCACTGAACAACAAAGCATCCTCGAATCAACTGCTGACAACAGGACAAAATGGACAGACACGACACAAAACAAAGGACTATTGATTCTTGCCAAAACAAATGTGGTTATGGCTTTATCAAAAGGCATCTTCTGAGGCCAGGACAATATGGCACCATCCCTGAAGTGGTCTTCGCAATACGGAAAAGGTACAGTGCCCTTTTCTTCGAAGGCAGCTGAACAGGCAGTGGGCCGATGACTTCTGATGTGCAGTGGAACAGCAGCTGAAACAGTTATTCTTGAAGAGTAACTAAACTCACACCTCTCAATAGTAGACTGGCATTTAATAGAAGGATATGGAGAAGAATGGGATGCTGAGATGAAGCCACACATACACATAGCCAAGAAGAATGGACAGCTGAATTCAAAAAACATCAACAATTTCCTCTTGGAGGAAATTGAGCCAGCAAGGAACAGAGAGACAAGTTAGACCAACACTCTTCAGACAGAGGTGTGAACAAGCCAGGAAGCCAAATTGTCTCAAATCCTCAGCATTCCTTCTTTGCTGATCAAATTAGGTATTCCTCCATGTGGTGGACATGCCCAGACTTTCAGTTCCATTGCTATTGGGAGTAATGTATCTCATGTATCTCATCATACATGATCTCCAAATTGTAATTTCTTGAGATTTATATATTATCAAAATATCCATTCATTAAAATGTAGTTACTAGGGACTGGAGAGAGGGCTCATCAGTTAAGAACACTTCTGCTCTTAACAGAGTTTCCAAGTTGAGTTCCCAACACCTACATAGTGGCTCACAACTGTTTGTAACTCCAGTTCTAGGGAACTCTTGGACTCCTCAAGTCCTAGGCATATACATGGTATGTGGACATATAGGCAAGCAAAACACTCACACACATGAAATAAAAATAAATCATTTAAAAATGTAGATACTAATTTCTTACTTTGGGGGTTGGACTCCAAAGAGGGTGTCTTTTAACCAGGACTCCTAGTGATCCAGACCCAACTAGCCTAGGAACCTCATTTTGTTAAACAGCTCAGGCTACCACTGTAGTGTGGTCCTTATCTTCTTCGGCTGGAAGTGTCTGGATGCTGTTTTCCTCCTAGACCTTGGCTCTCTAGTGGACAGCCACTGTGTGATCTCTAACCAGCTCCACCCCACTGATGAGATCCTTTCTGGCGAATACTCGTGGGTCAGTTCCAGGCAGGTCTCAGGGCTCAGAATTTCGGATGCTACATAGAAACAAAGGTTGTCTCAGCGATCACATGGATTTGCTAAAAAGCCCAGGACCAAGTTCCACAGGGCAGGCTGAAGGTGCCAGAAGAATGTAAAGTGGCAGTCAGCTGAGGGGCAGAAGTTGCTGAGACCACATGAGGGGCATGTTCTAAAGAAGGCTGAGGCACTCAGGTTTAAGGTAGAGCGTGTCCACAGTAGGACCTGGGCCACCCACGTGTCTCCCCTTATGATCTGACTCCTCAGACAGTGGCACGCAGAACTTTTGCTCTGTCCCTTCTATTGTATTATTTCACTTTCAGTGGTAGTAGGAAGAATGAAGACTGGCAAATAGTGAGGAAGACAGGGAGAAGGGCTGCAGCTAATCCTCATTGCCTCAAAGGCACCCAAGAGACAGGTGCAACAGGTAGGGGACTTGTTGGAGAGCGGCTCTGCCCCCTTCTTTTCCTCCCTTTTTTTTTTCTCCTTCCTCTTTGGTGTCCATCAACTGCTTTCATTGTCCTAGGGCTGGTGCTATTTCAGGTGCCACACCTGGCATGAGAGTGGTCCCTGAAGGAAGAGAGTATGCTTTGACTATATGCCTTTAAATCAACAGAGAGAAGAGCTAGAGAATAACCCAGTCAGTAAAGGACTTAGCACAGAAGGAAACTGTGTAAAAAAGCCAAGCATGGTAGTGTATACTTAAAATCCTAGCCACAAGGAGCTGAACACAGGCAGATCCCTGGGTCTCCTGGCCAGCCAGCCTAGCTTACCTAGCATTCCCTAAGCCAATAAGATGCTCTGTTTCAAAAAATGAAGTGGACAGATCTGGAGACTGACATCCGAGGTTGACCTCTGGCCTTTGCATGAGCATACATGTATGTTCGTGCCGTGCGCGTGTGGAGGAGAGAGAGAGAGGGAGAGAGAGAGAGAGAGAGAGAGAGAGAGAGAGAGAGAGAGAGAGAGAGAGAGAGTCACAAATTCATTTTGCTAATAATGTTCACAGAATCCTCAAAGACCTCTATAGCCTGGGTCAATGTAGCTGATGGTTATAATTAAACAACGTAGACTAGAACTAACAAGGCACAAGGCTTTGGCTTTTTTCAAATGTGTGAAATGAAGACTTTGGCCAGATCCAGTTGATGAACTCCTCCTTTCTTAAGGTCCATCAGAACCAGTCAACTCTTATTAACCTCTATGAGCATGGTGGAGCCATTAAGCATTATGGATATCTGAGATAAGAAAGTCTCTGTTCACATCTTAACTCCACCCTCTCCTGTCCCTGTTGGTTACTTTCTTATCCTCAACTTTTCATCTTTAGCACTGAGATATCAATACCATGATATTGGGGACAGAGTGAGAAAAATCATCTATGAAAAAAATCTGTAGAACCGCATGTGTTTGCAGTATTAGCTCCTTTTTTATTATCTAGATCGTGTAGTGATGGAGATGATGATAATGCCTCTATAAATGGCCAGAGTTAATAAATAGCAGTAATTATATCTGCCATAGGCCAGAACAGTAGCTGCTTTTATTGGTAGCATGGCGTTTCTCCTACATTTTGATTGGTAGAATCCTGCCACTCCAGCCGTGCTACAAGCATTAATTTTTCAGACAAAACACATGGTTAGTGTTTCAAATTACTGACTGCTCCCTTCAGGGCCTGTCATGTTACAATGAATGGTCTGGTGTGGTCATTCAGCAAGCTAATAATTAAATGCTGGAATTATAGTAAAACAAGTTACAAGTGAAGCCTATTGGTCCTCAGCCTATACCCAGCAACGGGCATTTTGAAAACTATTCACTTTATCCTTTTGAGAATTTGACTTGCCCTTAACACCTGCCCCTAGCTGCCTGTATTTATTAAATTCCTCAACCTCTTGGGTCTCTCATACTGAAGACACAAAGAAACATTTCCTTTTAAAGTTATCTTTCTTAAAGGGGGTTAAATGTATCCTGACCAACCAAATGAAGGTCATTCTGATACAAATTGCTGAGAGACATTGTGATGAAGAACAACACACAAGCTAAACCAAGAGAGAAGTGGAGGTTTGAGAATGAGTTGTTTGGATGGAATTAAGGGAGTCAGGTGACACTTGGCTGGAGGAAGTAGTCAACAACTGCTCTCCGATTTCCAGTCAGGATGGAGGTCCATTAGGCAGACTCTGACAATGATATATCCATTTGCTCTTCCTCTGTTGTAGCACCTGAGGCTACCCCTCACCCATGTTGCTCTGTGATGTCCCAGGAAGCAGCTGCAGTCACCGGGACGTTGCTACTAAGAATCCTCTGAAGGGACACCTGTCTGGAAGACTTCATCTGCTGTCATTGATAGCTCCTTCCAGAGATCACAGGGACAATTAACAATGTGAGGGCCACCCTACAAAATGCAGGAAGATACTGCAAACCATGATAAGAGGGTCTTAGCCAAAATATATGAGGACAGACCTCACATAACTCCATAGTAAAACACACTGCTATAAAAATCTCAGCAGATGGTTCAAATGCACATTATAAAAACGGAGTCCTACAAATATACCAAAAGGTGTTCAGCACCACTAACCATCAGGGACATGCAAATTGGAACCACAGTGAACTATGATTTTACAAGCTTGGTTGATGGTACAGAGCTGTAATCCCAGCTCCCTGGGACAACGAGGTAGGACTATAAATTCAGAGCCTGCCTGGGCTACAGTGAGTTGTCAGGTCAGCCTTGTCCATTTAGGGAGACCCTGTCTCGAAATAATAATGAGAATGATACTGAGGCTGCAATAATGTGCTTATTGTACAACCTAGCATAATAAGTATTTATATTTTTACACTTCTTGGAATGACTATTATGAAAGGGACAAGGGTGAACATATATATGTTGATGAGTGTGTGGAGAAAAGGTAATTCTTTCACACGTAAGTTAGCACAGTCATTGTGAGAAATGACACGCAATTTACCCTCCTCCCCAAATTGAAAATATAGCTATCATCTCAATCCCACATCTAACGTCTAGCCAGGGGAAATGAAGTCAACACCTCAGATATATCCACATTCCCGTGTTCATCAAAACGTTAGTCATAGCAGCCAAAATATGGAAACAGTCTAAATGCATGCCAATGGGTAAATGGGTAGAAAAATTCCAGTATGGATATAAGCAGGAGCATTATTTTTTAGCCAAGACAGCACTATCATTGCAACAGCTAGGATAAAGTTGGAGGTCATTATGTAAAGGGAAGGGTGATTATCATATATTGCATTGGCTCTCCACCTTCCTACGCTGCAACGCTTTATTTTGTGGTGACCCCCTTAATCATAAAATTACTTTTGTTGCTACTTCATAACTGTAATTTTGCTGGTATGAATTGTAATATAAATATCTGATATGCAGATGGTCTTAGGTGACCCCTGTGAAAGGGTCTTTTGACTCCAAAGTGGGTCATGACCCACAGGTTGAGAGCCTCTGGATATGCATAGGATGTGGTATTTGGATGATTTTCTGTTCTTAATTTTTTGGGGGCATAAACTGCATATCACAATGTACATGTATATCAAATCATCATGTCCTAAATTTTGATATAGTTAACCTCTGCCAACAAAATATTTAAAATTAAAAGATTAAAAGAAGGAAAAGGTGATGTAGACTGACAAAGGAGAAAATGGTGTATGTGGGAAGTAGGGCAGGCATGATCATATGAACATATGAAGCAGTCTGCATTTCCTGGGACTGGATACACACTTAATTTACATGTTTGAGTACCATGAGGAGATGGAGGGATGGCTTTTATCTGCAGAAACATTGGCCTCGTCTGAGGTGTGAGAGTCTTCTCAAGCTGAGACATTGTCATTTCAACATTTTTTTTCACAGCATTGGGGATTTAACCCCGAGCCCTGTGCATTCTAGGCAAGATTCTCCCACTGAGCTGTATCCCCAGACCCATCGTGTCTACACTTATAGGCTCTAGGATAAAGATAAGGTCAATTACCTTCCCTTCCTTAATCTCCATTTTTATTGTTACTTCCACTGTTTCCTGCAAAACTGCTTACTTGCTGTTTATTCCATGCAAAGATACTCTCAATGTTCCTATTACTTATTGGATACTTAGTTATAGGTCACTTAAATTTTTTCCTCAAGTAGGAAAAAAAAAATGTTCCTTTGAACAGGTAGTATTCCTCCTCTTCATCCAATTTTATTCATAATTTTTGTTGATTTCAACACTTGTGTGAATTTATGTGGAGGATAGATGATGCTCTTCATGTATTTAATTACTAGGTGTTTCCTGAATACCATAAAGTTTTTGCACCATTTTGCACCCTAGGGATGGTGACTTGAGTTAGGCAAGCATTATCTACTCTCATAGGTTGGGTAAGGGAGACAATAAGCAAGAAACAATGAATTAATTAATTAACTGAATTATAACTCTATGAAGTGGTAAGTACTATAAAAGAAGCAAGCAAAGTAGCCACAATTAGGTAGAGCCATGGTCTTTCTGTTTCTCCTGCTCAGTTCTGCATACCATCACCGCTACACCCAGGATGCCCTTCCTTGGCTGCTCTCCAGGATCAAACCCTAGGTTTTCTAATAGCAAGAAAATGGACCCTCATCCCAATTGTGGCTTGAAGCACCTCAAGTTGGACCACTCCTTCCCGTGGTTTCAGCTACCTTCCCAAGTTCACCATGCCCTTTATCCTTCAGACCCTTCATATGCCATCCAAGACGATGCTATCCAAGACACTTTTCTCACCTGTGAAGTATCCTTCCTCCTGACCAAGGCTAGCCCTGTTTGCTGATCCTTGTCATCCCTGTCTCCTTTGCTGTGAGCCTCTGCTCATTCCTCTTTCTCCTTGTTTTTCCTGTCTCTGGTTCTTAACTGGGTCCACCCCATCAGCATTTAAGGCTTGCTCTAGAACATTTCTAGGGCAAAGCTTCTCACTTCTCATAACCCCCTCAAAAAAAGCCCAGGCTGAGTTTAAGTTCCCCTCACCTCTACACTATGTTTGCTTTTATTTATCCTGTATACTCTGTATAGTGGGAAGGTGAGTTCTACCTTGAAGGTCATCATGAGTGAATGAGGAGAACTTTGCAGAGCCTTAGGGCAGTACCTAGGGAACACTGCCAGAGACTCTAGATATGGGACTTTGCTCCTTGCTCCCTTTCAACTATATTGAATCTTTATAAATATTCCTGCAAGTTGGCAGTGACTTCTCAGATGAGTCATACTGGATAGACCAAGGCCCGCCATTCAGAATAACCATAATGACAAGAACTCACCACAAAGCATTTTGCTGTTTCTATCTCTCTTTTGGAAATGCATGAATAAGACTTTTATCAACTGCTCCTTCCCTGGCACTCTCCCAAACTTTTAGCTGGTTCCTCCTGCTCATGCAGGTTGGGCAACCATGAATTTTGCTGAACTCAGAGAATCTGTAATCTGTGCAACTGCTGTTCAGAATGAGCGAATTGTTGCCTACAAGCTCCATGTTTAGCGATAGATCATGACACTTAGATATTTCTTCAGGGAGTATTAATTGTAGGGGGAAAGTGATGGTATTTTATTTAGGTTGTCTGGAAAGTCAAAGAAAGATTATAATTTATAGTTACTATGGTAGCTAATTATACCTTTAAGGATGTGCTAGTTGCTGTTCAGAAAAATAAGGCTTTGATCATAGCTGAGACCCTTGTTGGGGAATCAAAGGAAATCAGAAAGTGTAATTTGCTAACTTAAAAATTTCACTGGTTACTGAGACCAGATTTCTTTTTGGATACAAAGCCATTCCAGCTGATTTTTTTTCATGGTGCTAAAATTCATGCAGATGTTGTTAATGGGCAACGTGAAATACTCAAGCCCTGTATTTTCATCTATCCTTGATATTTGTCATGTGTCTTGTGTCTCTCTTTGTTCGTGGAGGTGGACACCATGCATCAGATATTTAGTTCTGGTGAAAGATTGGATTGAGGTTACACCAGAACAAGACAGCTCTGGAAACCCATGCTGTTAGGTAGAACCACTGTTCAGGAGGGAATGAGAGGAACAGAGAAAGAGTGAGAACCACATCTGCAAGTCTTTACCTGGACCTCCTCCCTTTGAATTGAGTCTTAGAAGAGTTGACAAAAGAATGGATTTGTGTTTGCTTCACTGTTTGGGCCTAGAAGAAAAACTCACCAAATTTTAGAAGGACCCAGACCAAGAACACATTTTATTTGGTTCCACAGTGGTGTGAGAAAACATTTGAAAATTCCCCCAACAAAGATGTAAAGGGATAAAGGAATGAGAATAGAAGCCAGTCAGATCGAGACTAGTGTGTTTGTGGCCACAGGCTGGGGACACTGCAGGGCTGGACAGGTATCAATGACTAGTGATCAGATACTGTGTTGGTTAATTTTCATTTTTAACTTGGCATAACCTAGAGTCATCTGGAAAGAGGGAACCTGAATTGAGGAACTGCCCAAATCAGGTTGGCCTGTGGCTATGTCTGTGATGGAGTGTATTAATTGACAGTTTATGTGGAGGGCCGAAGTGGACAGCGCCATCTCTAGGCAGATGGGTCTAGGCTATGCAGGAAAGCTAGTGAAGCATGAGCTTGTGAACAAGTCAGAAAGCTTCCTCCATGGTTTCTGCTTCAGTTCCTGCTCTGCTTCTGCTCACTGATGGATGTGACCTGGAAATGCAAGATGAATCCTTCCCTCCCCAAGTTGCATTTGGTCATGGTGTTTGAAACAGCGCAGAAAATCAACTAGAACAGATTACCTTTCATTGCCCACTCTTCCATGATTTGAAAGCATGCCTGAGTTTAGAACCATTCAAAAAGAAAGGTGGGAGTAAATGCTGATTTACATATTGTGTACCTTTCTTGTTATTATGACCAAATAACTGACAGAATCCATTTCAGGGGAGAAGGGTTGATTTTGACTCTTAGATTTCAGGGTAATTCAATCCATCATGGTGGGGAAGGGCATTTTATACCAGAAGCCCGTTCTATAATAGTAGGGAAGTCCTGCCTCTAACAGTGAAAGCATATGGCTACTATTTCCCACAGAGTGGTTGACCAGGGAGCAGAGACACAGGCCAGAATCAGAGCTGGACATAATCTTTAAAAGCTTGTCTTCAGTGACGCACTTCCAACAGCCGGACCCTACCATCTAAGGATAACATAGCTCTCATAACAGCAGCACCAGCTGAGAACGAAGCACTGAGAACAAGAGTCTGTAGGGACATTTTCTATACAAGCCACAACCTTCTGGTCCCTAACCTTCAAAGGCTTGTGGCCATCTCATGATATAAAATAAACTCAGTCCAACTTCAAGAGTCTCAATAATCTCACCAGCCTATCGCTGATCTAAAGGTCAAAGTCTCTTTGCAGGCTCAAGATCAACTTAATTGTGAGCCTCTGTAAAATAAACAAAGAAAGTTAAATACTGACAATGCACAGTAAGCTTTTCCAGTCTAATAAAACCAATGGGAGGACTACGAGAAAAGAGAAGGTGGGCTTAGGAAGGTAGCTCAGGTGGCACCTTCTTTATTTTGTCTGAAATGTTACATCATCTCTATTTGATAGAAAGTATGGTCTTAATTAGCTGTTAGAGACACTGCTATGGTTTGCATTTGAAGTGTCCTTGTGGGGGTTTGAATGAGAATGACCTCCATAGGCTCATATGTTTGAATACTTGGCCCCCAATTGGTGGAACCATTTGGAAAGGATTAGAAGGTGCGGCCTTGTTGGAAGAGGTGTGTCACTGGGAGGTGGGCTTTGAAGTTTCAAAAATTCCCAGTGTGCCTCTCTCTGCCTCCTACTTGTGGATCAAGATGCGAGCTTTCATCTGTTCATCTGTTCGGGCTGCCATTCCTTTACTCTGCCATCATGGACTCTACCCCTCTGAAACCATAAGTCTAATTGAACACTTGTTTCTATAAGTTGCTTCAGCCATAGTGTTCTATTACATCAAGAGAAAGTAAGTCTCTCACAGGCTTATATTGCGTATGTTCAGTTCTCTAGTTTGTGTGCAGTTCATGAATGCTTAGTGGCCTTTTAATACATGGAACAGATGTGGGTCATTGAGGCAGGCTTTTGAAGGTCACACCCTCCTTGCTGCTTCTGACCCAGGGTCTCTGACTTCTGGTGGGCTACAATATAAGAAGCATCAGATACATACTCTAATTTTTATGATTTAGCTGCTCTTGTCACATACTTTCCCCTCCACAGTGGGCCGAAGTCATGAACAAAAGTCAATTCTTCCACCCCTAAGCTGCTTTTGTCAGAGAGTTGGTTACAACAATAAGGAAAATAACTAATAGAGAAAAGTGATGCCGAAGAGCAGGGCTACTGCTGTCATAAACCTGACCATGTGCTTCCTAAGCCTTCAGAACTGGTCTGAAGGAAAGACGTGGGAGAGTTTGGAGGTGTGGGCTGGAAAAGCCTTGGAAGGTTGGAAGCAAGATTCTGTGAGAGTTTAGATGGCTGGAACACTGATCCAAATATGGGCAGTAAAGATTATACCCACAAAGTATCATAAGGGACAAGAATCCTATTGGGAGCTGAGCTTTGATCAATTCACAATATATTCTTACAAAGAATTTGACTACATTCTATTTGCATCCTGAAGTTTTGAGCAAGGCTAAATTTAAACTAATGGGCTAGTTACTTTGTCAGGGAAAATCTCAAGGCAGCACACCATGCAGGGACTGGAATGGTTTTTTTCCCCCGACTACTTAAAACCAGATTTATAGTAACAAGCTAGAAGAACAAACAGAGGATAAATATGAAAAAAAAATGCATTTGGACCAGGAAAGGAGGTGAATTCTTTCAAGTCTGAGAACAAAAACAACAATAACAACAACAACAACAACAATAAAAAAGCAACATAAGCTCAAGCCTACAATCCACCCACAGTCCCCACCTTCCCTGTATGCCATGCCCAAGAAGCACATCGCCATTCTCAGTGTCTTATCAGAGATGCTTTCATGAAGTTCAGTTCTTTTGCATCACATCCTACCTAAAATCCCGTCTGGGAGTATGTGCTTCTCCTCAGTGCATGTGCTAGAAGGGCCACCCCCAAGGCAACCGCGTGGAAAGGTGGGGCTTCAGAAAGAGATGGTTTGATTGTGGGAAAGGGTAATCACAGACGTAGGCCCTGTTAAAAGGATGAGATCGGTCTTTGATCCCCTTCCCCTTTCCTTAGTTTTATCCTCCTCTCTCTGTATCTTTTTCTTTTGTAATAGCGCCTTCTACCATGAGAGGATGCTGCAAGAGGGCCCGTGTCAGATGCGGGCATGTTGGCCTAGAACTCTTCATCCTCCAGAACCATAAGGAATGAATTTCTGTTCTTTATACACTGTCTGGTCTCAATAATCTTTTACAGCAACACAGACAGACAAAGACAACACCTACCAATTAAAGAATAAAAACTGAACTCCTAGGATGGTATCACCCCAGGTTCTCAAATTCAAGTGCTAACCTGGCTGTCCAACTTTGCAGAAATCTTCAGGAGTAGTCTTATTTCCAGCCACAAAAGAAGTGTTCAGAAATACTTGCTTAATCTCATTTCCATAAGTCTTTCCTGGTTTGGACCCTTTATTTTGTACTGTTTTCTCTGCTAACATCATTCTCAACATTTAGAGGCATCAGCTATGTTTCAGTGGTTCAAATTATGATTCTCTACCAATTAGCCAGACCACCTTGAATGAGTCTGCTCTTAGGTAAATGTAAGTTAGACCCAAATCGTTGGGATATACCATATTTCAGACAAGCCTGGGTATCCCCCAAGGGTCTATGTGATTAAAAGATTGCTCTTCAGGATGATGCTCTTGGGAGATGGTAGAACCCATGAAAGACAGGGTCTAGAGGGATGTCATTACATCACCGGGAGCATGCCTTAGAAGGTGGCTCTTGTGAGACTTCTGCAAAGTGCTTGCGAAAAGGTTGCTGCAAAAGCCAGGGTCAGCCATGTCCAGTTGTTACTACTATGAGTTGAGATGTAATCCTGGGCTTGCTCCTACCTAAACGCCCCCTGCTGGCATTTGCCATTATTAGATGCTACTAAGAACTGATCTGATCTCAGAAACAGGCTTCTGAGCCTCCGAAACTCTCAGCTAAGTAAACTTCTTCTTTTCCATCAGTTGCTTGTTCAGGCATTTTGTTATGGTGACAAAGAGCAGAACAAGGCATGACACTTTCCAATTGCAAGTAGATTACGAGTTGAAAATTAGTTAATGAATGGTGCCCAGCATCTAAAAATGCCATGTGTTATAATTAACAGTTCCCAAACACAGTCCCAAATAAATCTTTCTTGCTGTCTGATAATCATTGATCTGGCTTTCCAGGAAGGCCGGGAGTCATTAAGCTACAAGAACTCTCAAAATATGCCCTGTCTGGCACTTACTGGGCATTGAGCAAATGGCAGCAGAATGCATATTTGGATGAATACTTAAAGCTGGTTTAAGTTACATGAGTTTAGCTTGTGTGAGACGCCATTCCCGATGCCAGGCAGAATTAACAGCTGCTCTCGCTGGGAGCTGCTAATGCTTCCACATACCTCATATTTCAGTTTGCCCAGCAATGTGTCATTTACATGCCATTTTGCAGTTATTTATGTGTTAATTATTAAAACATCCCTCTGAAAAGTATTAGTTATATTTTTAAGCTGTGATTCTTCATGTTGTGGGTAACCCCATTGCTATGTCCTTGAGCCTAAACCCATCCCTCCACTTAAAATCACCATGTGTGACATGCATGACAGGTGCTTACTCGCTCAATGCATGCCTAAGTTGTGCTGAAAGCCTCAAACTATCTTTTCTGGATTCAGTGAGTCAAGGACATCATGTCTGTGCTTAAAGGTACTCAGGGCTTAAAGACAAGTCAACTATTGCCTGATTTGTTCACATATTCTCTTCAAATCGCCCGCTGACAGTTACCTCTGTGAATGGCCAAGCTGGTATGTTCTGTACAAGTTCGTTCATTTGGTTGTTTGTTAAAATAGGGTCTCACCATGTAACTGGCAGGCCTAGAACTTTCAATATAGAACAGGTTGGCCCTGAACTCACAGAGATTCTCCTACCACTGCCTCCAAAGTGCTGGAATAGAAGGTGTGTACCACCCCAGCCAGTCAAGTTTTTAATTCAAAGCTAAACTCTAAAATGTTCTTCTTAAGTTTTTGATACATATGTATGTTTTGCCTGCATGTATATATGCATATCACATGTGTTCCTGCTGCCCATGGAGGCCAGAAAAGGTGATGACATATCTGAAAACGGAGTTGCAGATGATTGTGAGCTGCCACGTGGGGGCTGAGAATCAAATATGTTCTCTTCAAGAGCAGTAAATGTTCCTAACTTTTCACTTTATTCTCTGTATCTGTCTCTGTCTCTCTGTCTCTGTCTCTGTCTCTGTCTCTGTCTCTCTCTCTCTCTCTCTCTCTCTCTCTCTGTGTGTGTGTGTGTGTGTGTGTGTGTGTGTGTATGCAAAAGATTGACCTTAGGTGTCATTGCTTAGATTCCATATACCTGATATTTTTTGAGACAGAGTCTCTCTCTGAAACCTGGTTTTTGCCTACTGTGGTAGACTGACTGGTCGTCCAGTGAATCCCAGGGATCTGCCTGTCTCTGGCTCCTTTTCTCTGGGATTACAAGCATGCCACACCATACCTGGCTTTTCATGTGGGTGCTAGGGATCCAACTTAGGTCCTCAGGCTTGCACAGGAAGCACATTGTCAATTAGGTCTCAAAATGTACTATTTCTTCAAGTAGATAAGAGTCCATTAAAATGAGACCTGGATAGGATTCCTGGATAATGCAAGTCCGACCCCAGAATCTGAAACAAGCCATCCTGAGTGATTCACAAAGGCATGATGAATATGGAAATCTCCAGAGCAAACCAATCCAACTGCCTCAAACTTTGTAGGATGGAAGATACTTGTGTGGATCATTTGTACGTGTTTCAAAAGAGTCAAGGTTAGTCTTTCCATATCACCTGCTTTTGTATTTAAAATAATGCTAAAGTATCTCAGCTGAGGAAGGTCTACAGCATTTAGCTTGGATCTGTAAGAAACTCTATTCTTAAGCCCTCTAGTCTTAATTGTACAATCTCTTTATAAAGTTTCCCAGGAACGTCTCTGTTTCATGTGTATCCCGTGCTTATGCACAGTCTGTTGATTACATGGGAAAATACAAAAAAAAAAAACCTTTTAAAAATCTTATTCCAGGTCATAAAAATGTTGATATGTGAAAATGAAAGGAGCATTAGATTATATGGAGGGAAGGGAGTGTAGAGAGAGATTAACAACTGACTCATTTGTACATTATTCTCATGGATTGTCAGCTCACCATGTGTTAGGTGTGATAACATGCATAATCTTGAACTGTCTCAAATTCTGACCTTTTCAGCCCAGAAACAGCCCTATACATAAGGTCAGAATTTGAGACAGTTCAAGAAGCAAATTCAGGAGCTTCAAATTCCTCAGAAGCATGATAAAATGTGTTCAAATTTATTTTCAACTCTTCTGTTTCCCTGGAAGAAGCCACCGAGCTTCCAAGATCATGGGATGCCAGGTAGCGGTGCACACTGGCTCACATAGAACTTCCCCTGTCAAGGCATCAACCAGGACTTTCGTGGAGTTCCAGATACTAACAACAAGCAACCACACCCACAGGGGGCCATACAACAATAAAAGTGAGGCTGGATACCCTAAGAACTTGAAGGAGCCTTGCCTAGAGCTGGGTGCCTCCCTTTATCCATGAGTGCTGTGGTTTCTTACTTTCTTAGGAAAGTATCTGTTTATACCAGCCAAGTCTAGAATAAGCATTTTCAGCCCCCTTTCACTTTTAGAAGAGCCCCCATTTGGGCAACAAATACTTTGGTCTCTTTGCTTTTTGTAAAGTAGAAATCAGAGCCCTAAACAAGGTAGATAACTTAGTGGCAATGGACATAGACGCCGGAATGGGTGGCTTACTAATACCCAGGAAAAAGCTATACAAATAGACAAACAATTCAATCTTCTCACACTGTTCAAACTCCCTGTGATCTATCTCTGACTCAATTAGAAGCTGTATCATACACAATGCCGAACACACATTAGTCACTTGATAAATATTATTTATCTATTATATTTATTAGTAGATGACCATATATACTACCCATGATTTGATTTGCTTCTCTGTGAACACTGTAAGATTGATACCATTAAATAAAGACGGGGAAAAAAAAAATAAACTGAAAGTCTAGGATGTTAAACACTGAGGAAGTTAATAACTAAACCGCTCAAGCCCAGGCCTTCAATGTTTCTTTCCATTACACGACTACTCAGTGTTAGAAGGAATCTAAATGTGGAGCGAATGTTTGCTTAAAGGGATGGAGACCAGAGAGCCAAGGAAAATGTGGCAAGAGAGACACATCACTGTGGGCTCAGATTCACTCCTGGACGAAGAGGGCTGTTTCCTGGCGCCCTGTACGTTTTCCAAGATGGCTGCTACTTTGAGAAGCAGAAGCATATCTATCGTGTGCTGATCGCCCTGGGGTGGCGGGGAGGTTTGGACATAGCTAGGTGGTGCCATGGCCAGGACTCAAACTCTACTGCAGTAGAACTGGACAAAGTTCACTGTAGCCAAGCTTGGGTCAGACAACCAAGGGTTCCCCCACACAAGGGTACCCATAAAATGCATCCAGGGCTCCTCCATTCAAGAAAGTATCAAGCCTAGCATTTTCTTGTTTACTTTCATTTTTTAATTAAGGCTTAGCCTTTTAAAAAATGTATTTCTTGGAGACAAATGTATTTTGGCCCAACCCACATCCCACTAGAACTTACCACACAAAGTTTCCAGTTCTACCCCCAGGCCACAGTACCACTGTACCATGAAGGGTGATCTTTTATTTATTTAATTTCTCCCTTTAAAAATCCTTCCATTTTAGTCCCTTTGGTAATGACTTGTTCGGGGTTCTTGGGTCCTGACACAGTTCTGCTCATCCCATTAAATCAGTGTTCTATTTGCTTTTGTCTGTGAAAACTCCCCCCCCCCAACAATGAGATAAGCCCTACCTGACATGGGGTTGTAAATCCCCCCAGGCACCATTGGGAGTCTGCTTGACTTCTTCCTGGCCCAGATGGCATCACCATTCAGCCTGCTATAGGCCACCCTAGGGAAGGAAGGGAAATGGGAGGTAACGGAGCATCAGGGAAGCATCTTCCATGAATATATGAATGAAGTGTCCCATAAGGATGGTGATTGATCTTCATGTCCCTGCTCATCATCATCCTTAGCCAGTACTAACAAGTCAATGTGCAGTTATAAGCAGTGACTGAAAGGAAAAAGAATCCGAACAGAATTTCCCATCATGACTCAGTATCAGTTTTCAGCATCCTACATTTAGAGATCTTCCTTCTACCTTACGTGGACTGAGAACAAAATTAATTATTTAAAAAAAAAAGAAACAAAACAAACTTTTTCCACAAAAAAGTCAATGATTCCAGCCCCTATTCTGCTCCACTCCTTGTTTACGCTGGCTGCCTTGGAAAGTTCCCCACTCCCATAACTCAGTTTCCTCATTTGTGAAGTTGAGAGCCCTCAGCCCCATTTTCCTGGGGCCATCATAGGAAGTAAATTGAAATGGTAAGTGGACAAGCACCATGCCTGTCTGGTGACTGGCACACAGCAGGAGCTCCCAGAACGTGAGAAGTAGAAGGGGAGGGGATGAGAAACTGTTTGCTTCTGAAGAAAATCTCTGCCCTGTCACAGAGTGGATGGAGTAACTCGGACATTTAACTGGCAGATGTCACGGAAAAAGCTTCAAGGAGCATTCTGCACAAAGAGTCACAGGCTAGTTTGTGTTCAAACAAACCAGACAGCCAGCCCGCAGTTGGAGCCAGGAGCCAAATAGTTCAGACACCATCGAGGCTGGCTGCCTCCAGGTCGGGCTGCTTGGAGCCAGGCCACAGGAAGACCTTGGTGTCAGCTCTCCAGGGCCTTGCAAGCTCCAGCGTTTTTTCTTATCCTCCCTTGAAGCTGCTACTTAGATAAGGAACGTGGGGAGAAAGAAAGGGAGGGGGGATCACTAAGCACAAAGGTGGTTGCTTTGGTAACATCTGCACACACCAGCATGCCTCTTACTACTATTCTTTTCTAGGGTGGGGCTGGGGGGAGGGGGTGGGAGTCTATCATAGTGTTTACCTTGGGGGATGTCTGGCCTCCTCTCCACACAGATCTCATTTTATGGTGTGTGGAGTTTTATGAACCAATTTGCCATGGGAGAGGAGACGAGAAGGCTGATGTGTGAGCTGAAGTTTAAAAGCCATAAATTCAAAGGAAAATTATTCCAGAATTATAAGTCCTGCTTGCTGGTGTCCAAGGGTAATAGCCACTGTTCAGTGGCAGGGCTGGGACTTCCAAAGTTATTTCAGGGGCCATTTGTAGGACAAGCACCCTTTCATTTCATTTGGATGGGTAAATATTTTTCAATGGGGGTCTCCTGAATGTGTTGGGATCCAGCCAATGTCCCCAAACTTCTGGGAGCCCTGAACACCCAGATACTCTTTCTCCATGACAGTTCATTCAGGAAGTCTAAAATCAGACATGCACATGCGTACACACACACACACACACACACACACACACACACTCACACACACACATTTACACTTTGTCTTCATGGAATACAACTAGCTCTACTGTTTGGTGTGAGCTTAGACCCTGGGGTGATTTACAAAAGCCTTTTGATTATTGGATAGGATAAAACAAAACCAACTCCAAAAGTTCCCATGGGATAGAAATCAGGATAGATGGACGGACACACA
>CABHPR010155897.1:856-24630 GCA_902168415.1 Peromyscus melanophrys
CAGTCACCAACATGATGAGAAGTAGCCAGCAACGTGGAGTAGCAGCCGCTGCCTCCATGGTCCCACCACCACTGTTTATGGCCAGGTCCCGGGCAGAAACTTCTCCTTAGCAAGCCTCCTAGGCCGGCCTCAAACTCGGGATCCTCCTGCCTCTGCCTCCTTCAGCAAATCCTACCGGCGTGTGCCACCACAACCGGCCGAGTGTAGCTCGGGCCTGAGCTGGGGCTCACAAGGCCACAGCTTTTTCATGAATTCGTAGCCCCACGTTGGGCACCAGATGTAGCATGAATCTTAAAGAGTTCTTATTAATAAAATCAAACCTGAGGCCAGTTATTGGGGTGAACACTGGAAGGTCAGAGAGACAGAATAAGCCACAGCTATCTCACCTAGCCGGATCCTCAGCTGGTCTTGTTTCCTCAGACTGGAGGCCTCTGAGTCCTCATCCAGGATGGGCCTCAGCTGAACTGCTGCTAGAAGCCTGAATGCTTAACCAGGCCAAATGCTTCTCCAGGCCAAAGGCTTCTCCAGGCTAAATGCTTCTAGTTTCTGGTCCTCACGCCTTATATACCTTTCTGCTTTCTACCACCACTCCCTGGGATTAAAGGCGTGCTTTCTGGGATTAAAGGTGTGGGTCACCATGCCTGGCCGTTTCCCATGTGGCCTTGAACTCACAGAGATCCAGAGGGATTTCTGTCTCTGGAATGCTAGGATTAAAGGCGTGTGCTACCACTGCCTATCCTCATGTTTAACATTGTGGCTGTTCCGTCTCTGACCCCAGATAAGTTTATTAGCATACACAATATTTTGGGGAACACAATACCACCACAGGCAGGTCCCTGAGACTCACTAGCCAGACAGCCTCGTCAGTGAGTGCCAAGTCTCAAAATACAAAGTGGATGACACCAAAGAGGAACAATACCTAAGGTTGTCCTCTGCCCCTCACTCACATCCACATAAATGTACACACATCCTCACACACAGACAAAAATGACAAAATAGTAAGCGTCCATTTCTCCTCAACTTAAAGAAAATTATACACAACACTGAGATTCACTTTCCATCTGTCAGCATGGCAAAATCCAAAAGTTTGAGAGCAACCAGTGAGCAGTGTGTGGATGAGCAGACGTATTCGGGTGTGTGCAGGAGCACGGCCAGGCCTTGGGGAGGGCAGTGGATACATGGATTGGTGGATTGGTGGATTGGTGGGTTGGTGGATTGGTGGGTTGGTGGATTGGTGGATTGGTGGATGCAGCAATTCCACTCTGAACATGAGCTTGTGCCAGTGAAGGCAACGTACATCGAACACTGGTTACAGAATACATCTAATAGCACAAACAAAGGAGTGTATAAATCTGCCACCTTTTGCATAAACGTGGGTAAGTGAGACTATGATTAGAATTTCTTGTCATTCCCTAGAAACACTTGGAAAGACATCTGAGAGAAGTCACAGTGGTAGCCACCAGCTACCAGGAAGTGTCTGCCTATGAGCCAGTTAACTGCACCTGCTCCAGGCTGGTGAGGCATGTGTCCACATCCCAGAAGGACGACAAGTGAGGTGGATTTTTGAGGAAGCAGCCTAGAGAGTAGGCATAGCCTGCTGTGGTCATCACACACACTACAAACAGGCGCACATGTGCACAAGCACGCACACCCAGCGCACTTCTATTGAAGGTTAATTATCTTTAGGCAGGTCACCTCACACCTTTGCATGAATACTTCAAAGAACATCCACTGCCAGAGGAATCACCAGAGAATATTCAGGAGGTTTGGCCTGTCTCCATCTGTCCTGCATCACAACCTGATCCTAAGGAGGGAAAGATGCTCACAGAGACACCTGATTTCCGCGGAGACCCCAAGGTACTCAGAACTGAGAGTCTGGAGGGGCCAGCGAAGAGCCGACTAGGGAAATCACATTGGAGATTGCCACCACCAAGAGTGAGGGAGGGCAGCAAGGACACAGTGGAGGAGGAAAGCTGCACAGGAGAAATGAAAATGAGCCCAGTGTCGGGGAAAAGCACACGCAGAAAGCTATGGCAGAGACCCAACTCACACTCAACAGGAGCTCCTGCAGGAGGAGCGTGTGCAGGGCAGACTCTAACAACTACCCCAATAAGGCATGCTGCTTAAGCTCAGGTCTATGGGTGAGACTGAGACAGCCATGGACGGGCTCTGCCACAGCCACTCCACTGCAAGGGCTCAAATAGCCTACAGACCCTCCTTAAATATCCACGACAGTATTAGAAAGGTCCAAGGGCAAAAACCAAAAACACTGTGACCAAGGATTTGCTATCCAATAAACCTGTCTTGACATATAAAGAAAGCAATTCTCAGCACATAGAGTGGACGAGAATCCCCCTCCGGGAGTCCGGCTGTCCTTGTGCCATTGCTCATAGCACACTCCTCTCTCAGAGGCACTAGGGGGCTTCAAGGATGAAAGGAACAGACAAAAATTGAATACGGAAGGAACGCTGGATGAGAGTACATGTGAACAGAGGAGGTGCAGGCCCCTGTTGAGAGAGGGCACACCTGCCAGGGCAGATGCCATCGGCAGCAGCAGATCCAGGAGAAGTCAACGGGGCTGCTCTCTGCTTTGTTGTTTGTTGTGGTTTCTTGTTACAGTTAAAATTATTACCAGTTACTAAAAACAAAACAAAACAAAACAAAGAAAGCAAATGCTCCAGATCGGGTAACAAATGGTATGGTCTGCCAGCCCGTGAGCTTCGAGACAATTACAGAGACAACAGACCTCAGAGATATGGAAACACAGTAAAGCCAGGGGCTGGGCTTTGAGCCCAACTAGCTGTGACACTGGATCCAGGTAACAGTAGAAACCAAGGGAGGCATAAGAGTTAAAGCTACAAGCAGTGATAATATGTAAAATCAAATTAAATTAGTAAAATTGGGAAAAGTGTGTGGTTGATCATCACTGTCTACTTGCCCGGGTTTGGAGCCACCTGGGAGACACACCTCCAGGGGACTCTTTGAAGGTGTTTCTGAGAGGTCTAACTGAGTAGGGAACCCTGAACATAGGCAGTACCATCCCCTAGGCTAAGATACTGGATTAGATGGAAAGGGAAAAAAGAAGCCCAGCTGAGCACTGCCTTTCTCCTTTCTCTACTTCCTGGCCAGCACTGACCAAGCCCACTCCCATCATGCCTTCCTCACCAAGATGGATTCCATCCCTCTGAACTGTGAGCCAGAATCAACCCTTCCTCCCTTAAGTTGCTTTTTGTCAAGAATTTAATCACAGGAAAAGTAACTAATACAGTTTGGAATAAAAAAATAACTTGTAGGGACTGGAGAGGTTGATTGCTCAGTGCTTAAGAGCACTGGCTGCTCTTTCAGAGGACCAGAGTTCAATTCCCAGCACCCACATGGTAGCTCACAACAGTCTGTAACTCCAGTTCCAGGGAACCCAATACCCTTTGAAGGCACTAGACATAAAGGCAAAACATAGAGGCAAACACCCATACAAATAATAATAATAATAATAATAATAATAATAATAATAATAATAATTTAAAAATAACTTTTCTGGGACATTTGATTGCACACAATGAGGTTTTCACAGTAGCTTCCAGCTTTCTCCTCACAGTTTCTCACGCAATAATGGTATGTGAATTTTTGTTAGACTCAAACATGTGACAGGGATGCTTTTTCTAACAAATCATGATCTGAAGTCACTACAGCCATGTCCTCTCTCCTCTCTACCCAGCTCTCCAGTTCAGCTGTGGCCATTGCAACAGGCAGCTGAGAGTTTCCAGCATTCCCTGGCTTCCGGCCCCTTGTCTAGTTCTTGCTCATCCTGTAGTCCATCTTGTCTCCACTGAAGTTTGCTTCTCTTCCTCAGAGAACAACAGAACCAAGATCCAGGCACCAGGTGCATCATTGATGCCAGGATGTCCCACACAGAGGCCCCCAGACAGAGCAGAGACTCCGGTCTGCACAGCCACGTGCACAAGTGTGGGCGGTGCTCCTATGTGTCGTGAGATGTCTTCCAGAGTAGATGAACTGAGGGAGAAAAAGCTGTCCTCAGAGTGAGTGACACCTTCCAGCAGGGAGCCCAGATATAACGAGGTCTGAGGAAAGAACAGTGTTACCCGTCTGTCCTTATTCCTGAGTAAGCGTGCCAATTGCTGCCGCTGCCGCCAAACTGTTGCACGAATCCTAAATGGTCTTATAATAAAAACCCAGAGCCAGATATTGGGGTGAAAGCTATAAGATCAGAGAGACAAAGGAGCAAGCCACTAGAGAAACTTCTCACCACTACCGAATCCTCAGGCTAAAAGGTAGGCGAGATCCTGTCTCCACGAATCCTCAGACTGAACGCCTCTGAGTCCTCAGCCGAAAGGGCCTAAGTTCCTGTCTCCTCACACCTTATATGCCTTTCTCCACCCAGCCATATCACTTCCTATCTCAACCTTCCTAGAGCTGGGATTAATGGTGTGTGTACTTCCCAAATACTGGTAGCAAAGGCATGAGCTCTCAAGTGCTAGAATTAAAGGTGTGTTCCACCACTGCCTGGCTCTGTTTTTTTTAGACTGGCTTAATCTCGTGTAGTCTAGGGTGGCCTTGAACTCACTCTGCCTCTGCCTCCCGAGTGCGAGGATTAAAGGTGTGCGCCACCACTGCCTGCCTCTATGTTTAATCTAGTGGCTGGCTCTGTCTTCTGATCTTCAAGCAAATTTTATTTGTTCATGAGTAAAACAAAACATCACCACATCAAACTTCATGGCCTTCAACTCCGGATTCTTCAGCCTTCCAATGTGGACTGAAGAACAGCAGCTCTCCAGATGTCCTCCAGACCTTCAGCACCACACTGGGACTGCTGAGGCATCCAGACTTGAGAACTGAAGAGCCACCAGCTCTTGGCTTCTCTGGCACACAGACGGTCATTGTTGGACTACCCAGCTTATCTCATGTAAGGCAGTATAATAAATTCCCTTTGTAACATACGTTTGTTCTCAATTCTGTTCCTCTGAAGTTCCTAACTCTTACATATATTGTGAGAAACACAAGTCCACATTGATGTTCCAGTCGATCCCCTGCCTCTCGGATCATTCTGTCTCCTTCCTGCCTGCTGCAGTTCCCACCATGAGAAGCCCGACTCTTCACTTGTACAGTCCATTCAGTCCTTCAACTTGTATGTGTGTGTGGCCTGGTGTCCCTGGAACCCCCATCCTGGGCAAGCATATCACCAACCATTCTGCAGGGTTGGTGTGTGGTTCCCCCTTGCCTTTAGACTCCACCTACTTCCCAAGTGACCTGAGAAGTCCCTGCTGTGCCCTCCAGTGAACTATTCCACTCATACATGAGCAACGTCATTAGGTGCAATGTTAGGCCCTTCCTGGGATCCCTGACATCCTAAGTAACGGGCTGTTTTTCTTTTTTTTTTTTCTTTTTAGATATTTTCATGTGTAATGGTGTTTTGCCTGCATGTGTATCTGTGCACCATGTGCACATCTGGTGCCTGCTAGAAGATAGCATTGGATTCCCTGGAATTAGTCACAGACAGTTGTGCATTTATAGCCATGTGGGTGCTGAGAATCGAACCTGGGTCCTCTGGAACAGCAACAAGTGCTCTTAACCACTGAGAAACCTTCCCAGTCCCCTAAGTAATATTTTAATATATACACATGAATAGTTACACTGGGCTACAGAGTCCTGTGCATTTTGAAAAATGTACCATATCATGCTTCCATGAGTACAGAACAGCTTCATCCAGTGGGTTCCATGTTCAGCCCTCTCTCCTCCGTTGTACAGTTTGAATCTGAAATTCCCCCACAGTCTTGTGTTTTGAATGTTGGCTACCCAGTAGGTGGAACTGTTTTGAGAGACTGGAATGTTTATGAGGCAAGGCCTGGCGTCAGAAGTAGGTCACTGGGGTGAGCCTTTGAAGGTGATCCCTGCTTGTCCTTCCTGCTCTGTGTTCTCTACTTCATGATCTGCCATGAGGCCAGGGGCCTCTACTGCACACTCCAGCACCAAGATCTCCACTGTGCCCTCCTGCTCTAATGGACAGCCCTCCTGTTGTATTCTGGGCTTTCAGGAAGTCAGGTCAGCCACAACACAGGAAGCCACACAATAATACCAAAATATAAGTGGCATTTGTCAGGCATTCTGTCACAGAGATAAGAAAACTAACACACTCATCACTTCCTGGAGGCCTCTGGCGTCTTCTCTGTGTATGATTTTACCTTTTCAGAAAGACAAAGTTGGAGTCTTTAAAAAGGTGTTTTATTAGTGTGTGTGTGCATGAGCACGCACACCACAGTGTGCATGCAGAGGTCTCAGGGCAATCCAGTGCTTTCCTTCCACCTTTAGCTGAGTTCTGGGGCTTGAACTTGGTCTCCAGTCTTGCTGAGCCACCTCATGGGCCCAGAAAGACACACTAGAATGATCTAGTATGCAGCCTCTGTGCACTGAGGCCCCCTCCACTGTCTTTCCGTGCCTCGGGGACGGGTGCTCTCGTTGCTGGCTGCTCCCTCTAAGGATGCACGGATGTTTACCTCTGCACCTGCTGACAGCTGAGCCTGCTTCCTGTTCGGGTGATTGTGAAGAAAGCTGGTGTAAACATTCATGTGCAGCTTTTTGTGTTGACATAAATTTTCAGATCAATTGGATGAACACCAGAGAGCACAATTGCTGGATCTTACAGTGGGAGCGTGTGTACTGCGTAAGAAAACGCCAAACTGCTTTCCATCGCGGCTAGGCCACCCTGCGCGACCCCAGCCGTGCCCAGTAATCCCTGTTGCTCGGCTAGCATTTGGTGCTGGCAGTTTTGTGAAGTTTTTGTTTTGTTTTGGGTTTTTTTTTTTCCTTTTTAATCTGTGTGTGATGGCATCTCCGTGTTCGAATTTGCAATTCCATCGTAACAAATGGCTTTGAATGTCTTCTCACGTGCTTCTTCGCCATCTGTCTGTCTTCTGTGGTGAGCTGTCTCTCCAGATCTCTCCCCATTGTTAATCAGGGTGTTTGTTTTCTGATTGCTTAGTGCTGAGGTTTCTCTGTAGATTTTTTTGAGCACCACACAAGAGGTTGAATGTACAAAATGGACGGAACATGTATAAAAACACTCTAACCCACAGCCCTCGGCAGCCTGGAAAACAGGCCTCTGCCCTCCCCGCCTAGCCCAGGAAGCTTCCTGTTGTATGCTGGGCTTTCAGGAAGTCAGGTCAGCCACAACTCAGGAAGCCACACAATAAACTCTGTAACTATCAGTAGAGACAGCAGGACCTGATTACATGGAAGCCGCCATGACCTTGTTCCCTGCAGGACCAGCCAGGGAAAGCTGAATGTGACTCTTAGCCTTCCCACAGACAGCCCATCCCAGAGCCTGGCTGCGTGCACCCCAGGCCACAGCCCACCTGGGGCATCTCCAGCCATGGCATTACCTGCCCTGACTTTTCAACAGTGCCTTCCAGAGATGACCTGCACCCCAAGCAGTCAACCCAGGCAGGGCATCCTCACCTGTCCAGGCCTCGTTTTCCAACAAGCAAGTTTTCCAGGAGCAGGTTTACATTATTCAAAGCCCATTTTCCTTCAAGGGTCAAGCTTTGGGGGAAGCGTTGGGTCAGTAACCGCACAGTGGTCTGTGCCCATCTCGTTGATGGGTTTGTTTTACGTCCGACTCGGTAGTGGCCTCCCTGCTCTGCATCTTGCATTAGCATGGGGCTTGAGTCTGGGTAAGAGGATTCCCTTTCAGGCAAACCTGGATCAGGAGGCTCTGTTGTGGACTTGCTTGTAGCAGTTCCATTCACATGGAATGGGGCCATCCCAGGAACACAGAGACCCGGGATCCTTGGGCAGGGGCTTCCCTTGAAGTCACCGCTCAGGGGTAGGGCAGCTGTCCTTCCTCAGGGTCACTGCACACAGAAAAGCAGGAGTCAGGGTACCAAAGCTGACAGGAGTATCAGAGCTATTCTCCTGTCCCAGAATCAGACAGAGACAGGGGCTGTGGACAACACTCTCAAGGTCACTGAACGCCATCTTATCAGGACTGTTCTCACATGGGGGTGGTTGCAGCTCTGAGGACAGGTGCCACGGCCCGAACCCACAGACACTCTTGGTTGTCACACGGGAGGGGGGCTACTGGCATCTAGTGAGTAGAAGCCAACATGCAGAGGACAAACGCGCGCGCGCGCGCGTACACACACACACACACACACACACACACACACACACACACACGCACGCACGCACGCACGCACACATGCACGCATCTTGAAGAGGAAGAATCAGTCAAACATTGTTAACAGTGCTGAGGGCAGCAGGCCTGGCCTGCAGGAACTGCCTGAGGCACCACTGAACTGTCAGGCCCCTGGCCTCACAAGTACTGTTACCTCTGTCTGTCCAGAGACCGCACACCGCTGCCGAGATCCGTCTTTATCCAGGGCCACTAGTTACTGAGTCTCCTACCAGGCACAGGTGGAAACACATTTTCTTGTCAACTGCAGGCCATCCCCTTGGCAGCACAGGCCTGCTCGGCTCCTGGAAGCCTTCTAAAGGGGTCACACTTTACTATACAGTACTAACATGCACGAAAGAATGATGCAATACACGTGAAAGTTAAGACCACAGTCATAAGCCGCCAGGAAACAAAAACCAACTTGAAAAACAATCACAACCATCCCCCTCGGTCCTGCCTGCATCTCGGGCCTCATCCCAACACCTCCACGCCCATCCCCAACCCTGAAGAACTAACTCCTATGAGCCTGTCCCTTCGCACTCCTTTGCCTTCATCTACCTCACGTATGCCCCTATACGCAGTGGTTTGTGGGTTAAAATGGTACCATGACCCGTGCCTCTCTAGCAACCATCTGTTATCATCAGCCATGTCTGTGCATGTCATGTTTATCGCTCATAATATTCTGGTGTGTCAAAAGATGACAGTTCAGCCATTCTCTTGCTTACCTGTGTAAGAACAGAACCAGGGTCTTCCTGGAGGGCTTATTTCTTCCTTGGTATTTCATAACTGTAATTTTGCTACTGTTACAAATTGTAATGTAAATATCTGATATTTCTGATGGTCTTAGGTGACCCCTGTGAAAGGGTCATTCAACTCCCAAGGGGTCGTGACCCACAGGTTGAGAACTGCTAATAGCTATTCTATTCAGATGATCATATTATCTACAAAGAGTTTTCTTCCTATCTGGATATTATTTATTTCTGTTTCTTGCATTCCTCACTTAACCACCACCTTGGAGGAAGGGTTAAAATAATGTCTTATTTTAACATTGCTTGCTTGCTGTGATCTGAGGAAGTGCTCTCCTGAAGACCCATGTGTGAAAGACCCAGTGCCTGGCCTGTGGCACTGCTGGGAGGTACTGAGGATTGTCCCTAGGGCCTTGTGCATGCTAGACAAGCGAGGTGCCACTGATCTATGCCCGTGACTCTTTGAGACAGGATCTCACGAAGATGCCCAGACTGACCTTGAACTCACTCTATAGCCCAGAACTGCCCTGCAACATTCCTGCCTCAGCCTTCCAAGTAGCTGGAACTAGAGGCCCTCCCACCAGGCCCAGCCTCCTCTCTTTCTCAGTCAGATGTCTCTGGTATTTTGTTAGTGATGGAAAATTAATGCATTGCTGGGTGTGTTTTGTTAGCGTTTGTTTAGAATATTTGCAACTGGGCTCACAAGAAGTGTTTATTTGTAAATGTCTTGTAATGTATCCTGTTTGGGTATTATAGCAAATATGGCCTTCTCGAAGGTGTTGGCATCACCCCCTCCATTGTAGCTTTTTGAAAATGCTGGTGTAGAATTTGCATGTCTTCTCTGAGCTAGTAGAATTTACTGGTGAGGACACACAGGCCTGGTGTTTTCTTTGTGGGAAGATTTTAGCTATGCATCAATGTCCCTAAAAGTTACAGTGCAGTTCTAATTGTCTATTTCTCTTTTTTCATTTATTTACTCGTATTTAATGTGTATGGGTGTCTTGCTTGCATTTATGTATGTGCAGTGATATGTGCTGGGTGCTGAAGGAGACCAGAACAGGGTTGCTGATCCCCTGGAACTGGAGATGTAGATGGTTGTGAGTTGCTCTGTGGGTACTGGAAACTGAACCAGGGGTCCTCTGCAAGAGCAACCAGTGTTCTTAATGCTGAGCCACCTTGGGGTGGTTTGAATAAGAATAGCTCCCATAGCCTCATACATTGAATGCTTGGTCACCAAGGAGTGGCACTGTTTGAAGGGATTAGAAGATGTGGCCTTAATGTGGTAGGTGTGTCCTTGTGAGAGGAATTGTGTCACTGGGGGTGGGCTTTGGGCTTTCAGGCCAGGCCCAGTAGCTATCTTTCTCTGTCCGCCTGCGCATCCAGATGTACAGCTCTCAGCTACCTCAGCACCATGTCTGCCTGTGAGCTACCCTGCTCCCCACCATGAAGATAATGGACTCTGAAACTGTAAGCCAGCCCCAGTTAAACGCTTTCCCATAGAAGAGTTGCCGTGGTCATGGTGTCTCTGCACAGCAACGGATACAGATTAAGGCACACCTCTCCAGCCCTGTGTTACTCCTGAGTCAGCTCTGGCAGCTTGTATCTTCAAGGAATCTGTTCATTTCATCTAAGTTACCAAACACAGTGGCATAAAATTCTTAACAGTCTTCATTATCCTTTTAATATTTGTAAAAGCCTGCAGTGAGCTTGCCTTCCTTATTCCTAACATGAGCAATTTGTCCTCTCTCTTTCTTGACAAATGTGACTAGAGGTTTATACGCGGCATTGAGATCTCTGCAGCTTCTAAGCTCATGCTCTCTGCTACTTCGTGGATCTCTGGGCTTCCCTGTCTCTTTCCTGCTGCTAATTGTGGCTCTTGTTTCTCTTTTGTTTTGTTTTGTTTTGTTTTGTTTTTGGAAGGTGGATGGGGCACTTGGTTTAACGCCTTCCTTCCTTTTACTGAGTCTCAAGATCTCAGTTTCTCTCAACAGGCGATTTTGGCACTGTGGTGGTTTGAACAGACGTGGCCCCTGTGGACTCGTGGCTTTCAATGCTTGGTCCATAGGTTGTGGCACTGTTAGGAGGTGTGGCCTGTTGAGGTAGGTGTGGCTTTATTGGAGGAAGTGAGTCACTAGAGGGTAGGCTTTGAGGTCAAAACCAAGTGGCTCACAGTTCACTTCCTGTGACCTGCAAGCTGTACAACTCTCAGCTACCTCTCCAGCACCATGTCTGCCTGCATGCTGCCATGCTCCTCACCATGATGATAATGGACTAAACCTCAATTAAATGTTTTCCTTTAGAAGAGTTGCCATGGGCATGGTATCTCTACACAGCAGTAGAAACCCTTAGACACTCACCAAGCCACAAAGTCTGACCTGTTGTGTTTTCATTCTAAATATTAAAATACTTCCTAATTTCCCTTTTAATTTCTTCATGACCAGTTGGTTATTATAAGTACGCCATCTACTGAAGTGTTCATGGGCTTTACAGATTTCCTTTGTTGTTAAGCTGTCATTTAAACCTGTGGGGGTCAGAGAAAACTGTATAATTTGAATATTTTTCAATGGAATGGGACTTGATCTGTGACTCACAACACCACAGTATGTCCTGGCAAATGTTCCCGTTTGCTTGAGAAGAACATGCGTTCTGCGCTGTGTATCGTGTCCTGGAAATGGTGACATGGTGTCATCAGTCGGCAGGATTTCTATCTTCTACTGGTCTACCCGTTGATGAGAGATGATTTCCACTGTGGTGCTGTTTCTCCTGTGTTTGCTTCACTAATTTCAAATCTCCGTTATAGGTTCATAAGCATTCTCAGTTTCAGGTCTTCCTAAGTAACACTTCATTGTGGAATGACCGGCATCTCAACACTAACTTTGACAATGAAACCAATTTTCCTTTTAACATTCACATTAAACTTACATATGTCTCCCCCTCACCCTTGAAATAGAGTCCTTTTTTTTCCCTCCTTGAGACAGAATCAGTGTTGGCCTTGAACTCAGAGATCTGCCTGCCTCTGCCTTCCAAATGCTAGGACTAAAGGTGTGAGACATCATGCCCAGCCTGCTTCATAGATCTTTAAACTACACATGTCTTGTAACAATCTATACAGTTGGGACTTGCTCTTTTATCCAGTCTGAGAATGTCGTCTCCTAGTGTGGATGTGTGAGCCATTTTTATGTGTTATGAGTGTTGGAAGGATTAGATTTTAACCTGTCACCTGGACATTTGCTTCTATTTGTCCAAATCTAGTTTAAAGAGATGGGACAGGGGACTGGATAAACATTTCATCAAAAGCAATACTCAAGTTGCAAATAAACACATGAAAATCTCTCTACTTCGTTTTTCTATTACAAAAAATGTGAGTGAGTTCTGCTACAGCAGACAGCATCCCCCTGCCCAGACAGCATCCCCCTGCCCAGACAGCATCCCTGCACATGCACCTGCTAGAGTGGCTGATGTGCCACCTTTCTGAGCTGATGCGATGAGATGGCCCAGAGCTGTCTACCACTGCTGAGAACACAGGGCGTGAACCCTCTAGGAACAGCTTGGCAGGTTTTTTAGAAAGTTAAACACACACCCCTGTGTGACCTAGACATTCTACTACCAACATCTACCCGAGAGAAAAGAGGCCATAGTATGTACATACAAATGCCCGTATCAGTCTTTCAATGACCAACCCAGACCCTCTGGCAAGAGTCGCATGTTCCTTCATCCCACAGTAGGCCCCTACTTGGCAGGAAGAGCAGGCTGAGTCCATGTGGGGACACAGAGGAATCTCAGAGTAAACATCCTCATTGGAAGTAGGCAGGTTTGGAAAGGAGAGCCTGTGTTGTAGTTTTATGTGGCTCCAAGTCCAGATGATGCAAAGCAAAGCCTATGTTGATAGGCAGCAGAGCAGTGTGGCCTGAGGAGGAGAGAGCGGGGGGAGGCGGGACGGAGGGAGGTTATGGAAGGCTAGGATGACACCTGGAGATTGGCGAGCTAGCTGGCTAGCTCATCCTGATTGTGGCACGGTTTCACAGGCTTTTACATACATCAAAATGCATCAAATTACCCGTTTTAAATATGTGTAGTTAATTGCATGTCAATTATACCTCAACAAAGCTGTTTAAAATACACTTTAAACTTACAAGATTTACCACCAAGGGAGTACAAATGAGAACCAGGCCTTCCAGCTCACTAGAGAAAAATAAAATAGTAAGGAAAACAGCTCACGAGCCAAAGGCACAGAGGAAAACAAAGCGCAAATAACGGATGTGTCAACAAACATGGCCGATCCGACATAGTCACTTGGTTTGAAGAAATGCTTTCTTTAGGGAGTTCTTTACTCAGGGTACATTTAAAATAAAAGAGTTGAATGTCAAACAGGAAAGAAGATGGGGTTGTGTAGGTGTGTTTGCTGATTTTCTCAGGACCTGGCTGAAGCCACATAAGGGGAGAAAGGATTATTCTGACTCAGGGTTGGGGGGATTCCATCCCTCATGATGGGGATGGCACAGCAGCTGGAGCAGCTAACGGCTGTGGCTGTGGGAGCATGCGGCAGCGGCTTGCTCACATCTGAGCAGATCGGGAAGCAGAAGAAGGAAATGCTGGTGCTCAACTGGTTCTCTCCTTTCCCCCTTTGGATTCAGTCTGGGTCCCCAGTGTCCGGGGTGACAGCACCCACATTCAGGATGGGTATATTCTATGGGTGTAACCTATTCAGGATGGGTGTATGTTGTTTTTCTATCTGTGGTAAAACATCAGGACCAAGGCAACACACAGAAGAAAGAGTTTATTGGGGCCTAGAGTTCCAGATCGGAGTTAGAGCCCGTGACGGCAGTGACGGCGTGGCGGCAGGAACAGTAGCCGAGAGCTCAAATCCTCAAACCCAGCCTGAAGCAGAGGGAACAAACGGGGAGGAGCTGTTCAAGCCTTTAAACTCCCAAAGCCCGCCCCAGTGACACACTTCCTCCAGCCAGGCCACGCCTCATAAACCTCCAAAGGACACCACTAGCTTCGGAGCAACTGTTCAAACACCCCAGACCGTGGGGCATGTCTCATTTAGGTCACCACCATGGGTCTTTCCTCCTCAGCTAACCTTTGGAAACACCCTCACAGACACACCTAAAGGTATGTCTCAGTGGTACCCTAAGTGTCTCTTTATTTTGTTTTAAAACTTCCATTTTTGTGTGTACGTAGGAGTATCTTTGTGCGCATATGTGTGCTCATGCACGCAGATGCCCACGGAGGCCAGAAGAGGACATCCGATCCCTGGAGCTGGCATTACAAATAGTTCTGAGCTGGCCAACACGAGTGCTAGGACCCAGACTCAGGCCCCCTGGAAGAGCATCAAGCCCTTCTAACCACTGAGCCCACCTCTCCAGTGTTTCTTATAGCCACTAACAATCAAAACGAATCATAATATTAGACAAATTTAAAAAATTAGAAAAAGAGTTGATAACTATAATTCTAATTAATATCAGATGAAGTTTTAAAAGTACTTGAAGGAACAGAGAGGCTTAACCATGAGAGATGATGGGAGACCCAAGAGGGTATAGAATGACTAACCTTTAAGAGTCAAATAACTTACCATAAAAAAAACTGAAAACAAAACAATATGAGAAATGTCATAGGAAATTAACAGTTCACATGTAAATGTTGCCCCTGGTCATAAGTTACATAAAATTACGTTAGGTTTGATTCTATCAGTTCTTCATTTTTAATACAAAGATTGGTTTGAGTGAGCGGGGAAATGTTAACACTCTCCAACGGTGACTGTAAAGGAGCGCTCTCCTCTTGCACATCCAGCCCTCTCCGGGGCTTGTGGACACCAGCAAAGGAGACTACGTGGGCTTAGGGGTGAGATAGTGTAGGAGAGTGTTCCCACTACATTCCTGAATCCAGCTAGAGGAGCATCCTTGTTCTTCTGGAGCTCGGCTCTCCAGTCTGGGAACCTCCTCCCCACATTAACCTGCGAGGGGCTGCTATCTGCTTCTTGGCAGCTTTTGGTGCCAGCAGTCAGACCTGCCACACATGCGTGTAAGGACAATTAGCTTGTTCCTCAACTCAAGTGTCTTTCTGTCAAGATAGCTGCCTGTACTGAGACATTCAGAGATGAGCACTCCCTTCCGCAACTGCCGCAGGTAAGAAAGGAACAAAGATGCTGGAAGAACAAATCCTGACATCTACCCAGACCAGGTCTGGCCATCTTGTAAACCCAAGGCAGAGCCAAATGACTCCTGAGAAGCCACCCAGTGCCTCTCAAGATTCTGTGACTCTGGCCACTGGCTCCTGACCCAGTCTGTGGCTCCCGCTGCTGTGCTTTGCTTGCGAGTCCACAGAACCCAGACTGGAGCCAAAGCAGCCCTTCCTCTTGCTCACTGACCTCAGATCCCAGAGCTGCGCTGCTGAAGGCGTTTACAGATCAGAAGGCCAGCAGCCCACCTTCCTCACAGGAGACCCAAAACCCTTCTGTCTGGGACGGAGCCTGCTGCTTCCCTGATGGCACCTCTGCCTCTCCTACGCTCCCTCCAGCCAGACTCACTAGTCCTGCCCGGTCTCTCCAGCACCTTCATTCAGCAGCATCCTTCCTAAACGAAGGCTCCTCCCTGGTCCTGAAGCATGTCCTTTGCGGCCCTCCTCCAGGAAGCCAGCACCAACTCAGGTAGGCACAGCTTCATAGCTCTCACCCGTGACCCAGTGGACAACTGAGGTGAGCAGAGGCCTGTCATTCTAAGATGGGGCAGAGGACGTGGAGCCAGAATCCAAAAGACAGTAATAGGTGGCTGACACCAAGGGAGAGCCATGTTTAAAGTGCAGCTTCCTCTCTTGTCAGTGTCCCAAGCAAGGGCAGTGGCTGCTCGCCTGCCTCTGAGCTGCACCAAGCATAAGAAGACTGGCCCAGCTTACAGGGAGAGGGAGATGTGAGAGCACATGTGACCGTGTCATCCTGCATGTTTCTGCGGCTGTGGCTGTCTCTGTGTGGGTCTGAGTCCCTGGATCTATGTCTATGTGTGTCTATGTGCCTGTGTGTATCTTTATGGCTTTGTATCTATGTGTATATTGGGGGGAGGGTGTCGATGTATGTGTGTATATGTATGTGCCTTTATGTCATTGTATCTGTGTCTGTCTGTCTGTCTGTAGGTATCTGAATATGCCTATCATCATCTGGCTGACTGGTTGTACCTGAGTCTTAGTGCTAAGTTTCTGCCCTCCCATTCCGTGGCCACCTCACTCCCCTTTAGTGAGGTTCAGGCAGGGTGTCCCACCTGGATGTCCTAGGCATGGCTCCTGACCACACCTGGCTAAGCGTCCTCTCCGCTACACCAAAAATCCAAGAGAGAGAGAGAGAGAGAGAGAGAGAGAGAGAGAGAGAGAGAGAGAAGCCAGCATGGGACACGGTGCTTTAGGAAGGAGCAGTACCCTCAACCCATATCTCAAGTGCCAAACTTTCTGAGCTTGTGGGAGGGGGAAGCAATCAGTTTGAAACATTAAGTATGGCTTTGGAGCCCATTTGGCTCTCAGATGACAACTTGCCTTGTTCCAGATGGTTCCGTGCAGTTCACATTCGTTAGCATGCTAATTTATTCTGACTCATCCAGGCTGCCTTGGCTTCCTCACAGCAGGGCTGGCACACACCTCGGTGCCGGAGCAGGCCCCTGGAGGCCATGACTCCCAGCTGGAACGGCCCCTCTGGGAAGCTGTCATATACTAGAGGGTCAGGGGGAGGGAAGGAACATCTGGAAATTGGGCTTAGGTGTCACCCTTGAGCCGTGGCGGCCCTGTCACAGGAGCTCAGCCTGTGACAGGACAGCCAAATGGGGCTGAGACATCCGCCAAGAGTAGCAGCCTGAGCAGTCCGGGTGGACGCCAGCCTTGATGTCCTTATCACATAAAAGATCCTCCAGAGTAGAGATGTGGGTGCATGGTCACCCTTTCCACACCAGCAACCCTGGAAGCTACAGGGTCACACAACGCCCCTGACTCTCAGCTGCTCCATCCCCCACAGTGACTGGTCAAAGATGACTTAATCCCAGTCCCCATGGCTACATGGATAAGCAGAAGAAAAACATCTTTCCAGGCACCCTGCTGTCACCTTCCCTGAGCATGTGACCACCCAGCTTTCTGTGGCAGCCCACATATCCTCAAGACATTTTCTCACCACCATGGTGAGTTTCACCTGTGCCAGGAGCTGGCAGTGCCAGGGTTAATGCCCTTGGGACAATCTATCCTAAAGTGACATCTGGGGAATTGGGGACAGCACTGACCCCCACCCATCTGATAACACTCTTCTGCGTGCACCAGCTACCTCAGCAGTCATTCTTGGAGGCCTCGGGTAACTGCCAATGTGTATGGTTGTGCACTTCACCTAGCCGGGGAGAGAGATTCCACAACAATGAAGGAGGCTGACCTCTGACTTCTGACCCCATCTCAGGAAAACTTGGTGAAATGGTGACACCTGGCTTCAGGGAGCCTGGGGGTATATCAAGTGTGACAAAGGTCCCAGCTCAAACCAGGTAGAGCCTGGCTGTCCACCCAGTCCACAGAGAGATCCAGCCTGTGTCCCTTCCTGTCCTGCCCTCATTGTCCCTTCCATACCTAGGATTCTCTGTCCCAGATAGGACACATCAGTTGTGGACAGCTCCAGGCTGCCCACCCACAAGGATTCTCTTGCCCCATGGATGCTGAGTAACAATGTGAACGGTCAGTCCTGTGTGCAGCCCACAGCCCACCGACCTCTTAGTACCTGCCCACAGCCCCTCGAAGTTCCTACAGCCCCCTCAGAGCTCCGAACATATGCTCACAGGTCCTCAGTGCTCCCAACATCTGCCCACAGGCCCTCAGCTTTCCCAGCACCCGCCCACAGCCCCTCCGCACTTTCTAGCATCTGTTAACAGCTCATGGAGCTCCTACCATCCATATGTATCAGGTTTCAAGGGTGTGACTAGTCTCTCAGGAACATCTGGCCTTTCACGTGCTGGGAGACAGATGCCAGGACAAACATGTTCTCTGTCCCCAGGACCTGGACAAAAACGGGTTAACCTGGACTGAAGGTGACCTTCAGTGATAGCTCACCTAGGAAGATGGAGGGAATACCTATGGTTCCTTACAATGATTCTCAACCTGTGGGCAGCAACCCCAAAAAGACCATTGGAAAACACAGATACTTATATTATGATTCATAACAGTAGTGAAATTACAGTTACGAAGTAGCAATGAAAATAATTTTATGGTTGGGGGTCAGCACAACATGAGGAACTGTATTAAAGGGTCACAGAGTTAGGAAGGCTGAGAACCACTGTGTTAGAAGCTCTCCTTACTCTCAGTGGCCTGATTGGCCAGGCATTGCACGGAGCTGCTTTCCTATCTCTGTGGCTGCAGGAGAGGCCTTAAAGGGAGTCCAGGGTGCACCTGAACAAGAAAGGCCAGGAGCATCCTGACAGAGGCCTGCAGTAGCCCCTGTGTGAGTGCAGACCAGGCAATAGAAGTGAGCCCAATCCTGGGAACCCACCCATTCCAAGTTATAAGATGTGGATTTCCAGGCCACAGGGAACCATTGAAAGTTACTTTTATTTTTTAACATACAGTTTTCATTGGCTCATATTCATCATACACAGTGACGGGTTTCATAAAGATATTTTCATGCAAGTATATCACATATAGTAACCACGTTCTCTCCCTTCCCTTGTGTATTTTTGTCTGTGTGCACGTGTGTGTGAGACTTCTTAAACGTGCTGTATATACACTACTGAAGGTCTTGAACAACATAAAGTGACCGAGGTCTTTCAGGAAGATACATTGGACAGCTCTGTCCCCAACCCCTGGAAGATTTTCAAAAGGCAATAGTCACCTTGTCACCAAGATCCCAGGTGAGAGATAATGGGCTGTAGCCCCTAAGGGATAGACTCTAAATCCAGCATAAGAGAGATATTTGTGCCCTCCATGTGGGGAACAGACCCAGCCTGCAGCCTAGTCACCTCCTGCAGGGAGGAGCCTTAGCCTGTCCCATAGTCAACCTTCACGCTCTCGCCTTTATCTCCAGGTTTTCTGCAAATTACAAGTGTCCCAGCCCTACAGAGAGGAAGCAGGTTTGCTCTTTGCCCGCTTGGCTGAACTATAAGTCTATCTATTTTTCTTCCCCAGAAAAAAAATTTCCCTAACTTTTTTTTTAATACAAGAAACTAAGGAGGTGAGTTGTGGATCTGAGTCCCAGGAGCTATCACCATTTTTCTTGTTTGGAAGGAACCCCACATCCAGATCTGGAAAACACACGTGAAGGAGAGGACGGTGTCGGGCTGTGGCGAAACAGTCCGGACAGCGGCAGCAGCTGACAGCGCCCAGTGTAGGGAGGACTTAACAAAACACCTTCCTGTCCATGATGGGTCTATTTCCTTATTACCAGATCTGAGCCATCGCTCTCTTTCCAATCTCTCTCCAAAGTCCTGTCTCCTTTCAAGCTCCCTGACATTTGGCCAATAAAGACCTTTCTGCTGAAATGACTCCTGTGGGACCAGTGACCTGCCACCAGGTCAAGACAAGCTCAGGTCTTGGTGCCAGAGGTCGTGAGGTGTAGGTAGGCTGAGTAGGTTAGTGGGCCTGCAGCAGGGGCAGGACATGGAGCCCTGGCATTCAAAGGAGTCATGCCACCTGGCATGATGAAGTTCTGATCCCTGCTGGCGTGATGCTGGGGTGCTCCAGAAGAGCGTCCATCCCGTCTCCAAATTGGGGCTGTGCTGATAGGGAAGGACATGTAAGGTGTGGGTGACTCAGGCCACAGGTGACTGCCACTATAGAATAGGGGTCAGAGATAGAAGCCAGACTCAGAACCCTGAGTGCCAAGTACAGATGGAGCCCGGGTGCCAGGGAAGACCTCAGCAGAGAAAGAGAAAACTATCGAGCTGGGAGACGACAGGGGGCAAAGCAAGAGTAGACCCTTCCCTTAACCTGGGTAACCAGGGTTTTCACCAACACCTAGGAAGTGGGATGGGAGGAAACTGGGCACAGAGGCTACTGCGACAGGGGGCTGTGGTGGCTGATGGCAACCAGGCAGCTATGGATGTGGGACATGGTTCACAAATACCAAAGTGGCCAAATAGCCTGAAGTGCCTGTGTGTCACCTGATGCTTTAGGCCACCCAACCTAAGTGGTGTTCACCATGTGCTCTCCACCCCCAGGCAGGGGCCGCATGAGCACAGCCAGCCCCATCACTCTGAGACAGCCCCCAAAGTGCTACTATCTGCCCACTGCAAAGCCTATGGCCTCCTTCATGCCTCCCAGTCTGACGTGACCAGAGGGGCATGAAGGACAGGGGACATAAACATCACCCGATGGGCAGACTTGAGCCAGGCATCCTGGCAGTCACTTTCCATAAACCAGAATAACTTGCAGCCATGGACTAAGGATGGTCACAGGTGGCTGATGGCTGCGTTGGAGAAGGCATGAGGTATATGGTAGAGAACAGAGGCCAGATGAAAAACATGGTGGACAGACCTGCTGCAGCAATCTCAGGGTGTGGGTACACTGGGTGAGGGCTTCAGAAGAGTGGAGTGGCTGCTCTGAATTAGCTGGTGGTGAGTGGGATGCCCTGGGGAGACTGCCAGTCTGCCTAGAGCTACACATAGACCACACATTTCCCCTCACCAAGTCTACCCCAGAGCACTCTCCCAGGTGACCAGTTCACTAGGCGGTTTAGCAGCCGTGTGTCCTCTCCAGGAAAGACGGTCGTGCTTGGCCTGCATCCAAAGAGCTCACCATCCGTGTCCATCACTTCTGACCCAGGGGTTGTGTGAGAGAGGAGGGAGGCAGCAAGCTGTGTCTACAGAATGCCCTGGACTTGTTCTGAATCCACACAACCCCTAAGAGGACAGGAGAGTGTGCGATCTGCAGAGAGCTATGGCTCTGTCTCCACTCTCAAGTGCAAAATCGCCACCCAGGTTCAGTCCAGGGGAAGTGAGGGGCCAGTCTGCCTCCACTCCTGCTGCTCCCCTCCATCTCTGATTTCCCCCACCATAGATGGTGTCCAGGCCTTCAGGCTCCTCAGAGGCTTGACCCATGCCAAATGAAATTGTCAAATGCCCTTTGAAGGCACAGGGTAATCACTTTCAGGGGTTTATAGTCCCGGAGGAGTCACAGCCACGCCCCCGGCCAGGAAGGCCATATCTCAAAGCAAGGACATAGCCCAGGGTATTTACAGACGGTAATGAGGCTGTCCACTGTGGAAGCCCCATAAATAAGCAGGAAAACTGCTGAGTTTCATGTACTTGCCCCTGATTGCCTCGAAGGCGTCATTATTTTAATAAAAAAACTAATCAGCCAGCCTTCCCAGCATGCTCGTGGTAGTGTTAATTACAGGGAGTCAGCAAATGGGGAACCATGCCTGCCTTCCATACAGCCTGACCCTTCTCCTGTTAGTCCACAAGGGGTCAGGGTGGGTGGACAGGACAAGTACCAGCTGGGCCATCACGGCTGGTGGCACAGAGTGAGCCCCAACCATCTCCCTGGGCAGCATACCTGGCACTGTCCTGTCTACCAGCTGCGAATTCTCCATGGGAAAAACAGACCAAAGACCAAGGCCTAAGCAAGCAAGGCCCAAAATTCTGCCTCAAGAATAATGGAACCCAGGGACAACAGATTCCAAATTCCAAGGGTCCAAGATGCCATGGCATGTCATCCCACAAGGACATCTTTCAGGCTATGCTTTTTTTTAGGGGTGGGGGGACTACTCCCTGGTACCCCTCTCAGGCTGAGAAGGGTATATTTCTGAGGCTTCGGGATGTTTGTTGCTGTGACATAGTCTACTCTTCGCTGACTGATACAACTGAAATCTGCTGTGGATGTCGCTCCGTATGCTGTGAATGTGTTGCTCTGATTTGGTTGATAAATAAAACGCTGATTGGCCAGTAGCCAGGCAGGAAGTATAGTATAGGCAGGATAAGCAGAGAGGAGAATTCTGGGAACAGGAAGGCAGAGTCAGGAGTCGCCAGCCAGACACAGAGGAAGCAAGATATAAAGATACCAATAAGCCACAAGCCACGTGGCTAGGTATAGATTTATAGAAATAGGTTAATTTAAGATGTAAGATCTAGCTAGCAAGAATCCTGAGCCATTAGGCCATACAGTTTTAATTAATATAAGCATCTGTGTGTTTATTTGGGTCTGAGTGGCTGCAGAGCCGGGTGGACACAGGAAAACTTCAGCTACAGAAATCAACAAGTTGGAGGCAAAAGATTTAATCAGCTCTGTATCTTAAAAAGTGAGATAAAGTACGTTTTATTTTACAATAGGTAGAAGCTTGGGTTTTGTGTAAGATTTATATTTATTCTATGTGTGGGTGTTTTGCCTACATGTACATATGTATACCATGCAATGCCAACAGAAGCCAGAAGAGGGCTCTGGACCCCTGGAACTGAAGTGAACAGATAGTTGCAAGCTGCCATGTGGGCACTGGGAATCAAAGCAGGGGCCTCTGAAGAGTGGCCAGTGCTCTTAATCTCTAGGCCATCTCTCCAGTTCCAAGAGCTAGGTTATAACTGCACCTCTAGGTCGATTTGTCAGCATTTATGGGGGGTGCATGCTGTGATTTTATTAGTTTGTTTTCCCAATGAAACACTCTTTCAGCTCACTGTACTCTCAGGCTCAGGGGGCCCCTCTGGACTTCAGTGTCAGAGTCTTCTCCAAAGTATCTTTCTTCCCTTGCACTTAATAGGTTGTCTTTTGATTTGCCCCTGGAATGATCCATCAGTTGTGATCTGTCAGCAGCTGTCCCCGGTGTCTGGGCAGCCTGGTCACTCTGGTCAAGCTCTGTGTTTCTCTAACCCCAGCATCTCAGCAGGAGTCTGCAAGGCCCAGCAACTATTGAAAGAGTGACCCAAGAGAGTGAGGAAGTGAAGGATGAGTGTGAAGGTGAAGTCAGATCAGTCAATGGAACAGGCTCCGAGGGCAAGGCCTCTTCGGTCACTACCTTATCAGGAGGCCAGGTGCCCGTCTGGGTCCCCACTTCTCCCCATTTCCCTCTCTAAGTTGTACTTTCAGCCTCTTTCTCTGGGTCCCTCTAAGCTCTAGGACATATAGCCTTCAAGAGGAATCTAAGCCCTCCTCCCAGGGAACAGGAATAAGGAGTGACTTCTATGGTAGAAAAGGAGGGTCAGATGGAGGCAGGGGCTTTGCTCCATGCTGTGGAAGGTTCTAGTCAGGGCTGAGCTATAAGTCAGCCCCCAGCTTACCACCCTCAGCGAGTCTCCTGCCTTCCCTGCGGACCTTGAGTCTAGCTGATGCCTGCCTGGCTCTGGAGAAGGTCCATCCCACAGGAGAAAAGTTTTGCAGATAAGTTTCAGAAATGAGGAGCTACCATATGTCCCCATCCATTTCTGGTCATATGCAGGTCTCTTTAGGGACTCTGCCCAAACAGGATTCTAGGGAGGACACTTGGTGACATTAGTCAACAAGACTGTGGCCCAGACTACAGCCAGGACTCCTCAGCCCAGCTGATCATCTACTACAGCTAGCTCTGGAATGTTCTCCTAAGGTCTTTGTGACAAAGGTTTGGCCTGCCACATGTGTGATGATAAAGAGGTGGTGTGACATTTCAAAAGTGGGGCCACGCAGGAGGAAGTCAGGTCGTCTTACTAAGACCCCTATCCCTTCTTGTCCCCTTCTCCCTGAGGTAGAGAGTTTCCCATCACAGTGCCCTGTGCCACCACAGGTCCAAGAGCAGGACTGAGGTCTCTGACACTGAGACAAATGAGCCATTCTTCCCGATGACACCTTGGATATCTTGTCACATTGACAGAGCTGACTAAGACACCACCCGAGGCCAGACCTGAGAACCCTCCCTTCCTCAAGGCCAATTTGTCCCC
>CABHPR010155898.1:0-20038 GCA_902168415.1 Peromyscus melanophrys
CAAATTGTGTTTGTTTGAGGATGTATCTTCTAAGTTGACCTATACTGACTGCACACTCTCACGTCATTAGAAGTGGCTGAAGACAGAATCTATGAGAAACGTTAGCTGCTGGCCCTTATAGTATCACAAAAATATACAAGAAAGTTAAGAATTTGACTTTGCCTATTTCTTCCCAGTACTCTGGATTTCAGAGACTATTATCTACCTATAAAGGCTCTAAGGATATGAGTGTTGAACATCACTTTTTTATTTATATTTACTGTTCAGTGTAACTGACCTTCAACATTGGCATAACATACAGCCATTTCATGATGATTTAATGAGTTGTTTTAAAATAGTATTCAAGATTTTCACTCTTTATAAGTGCAGATATTTTTTATTTATCTGTGTGATCAACAATTCAAGCTTGTTCTTTTTTTTTTAAATCTTAGAATCCCAAGGATATTGTTTAACTAAGAAAACCACCTCAAGTAAAAAGAAAAGACACTTTCTCTAGCAATCATTCTGTTACTTAAACGCTATCTAATTTACAATTGTTTGGGTGTACCATCAATTCCCAATGTAATATCATCAATTTATTTTAACAAACTCTATCTTAACAAGTAGCTGGCATGGAACCAGATATGTCTAAAGTCATGTTCCTCAGAAACAGAACCAAGGCAGGGATCCTCATGCAAGTATTTGCAAAATACTCTCCAGAGAATATTATAAGGCAGTGAATGATATATAAGTGGGGGAATATAATAAGCAAGGAGACAGTGTGAATTAAATGATGAATAGCCTCATCTGATGCCAGAGGTAGCTCTGAGGCAGAGCCCACCTTACAAACAAAGGTACCTGATTTCAGACATTGATGCAGTGGGTAAGGTTGCTTCTACGGATGTCTTATGTTATGAACCCAAAGTGAAAGGAAAGAACAGACTCCTGAAAGTTGTCTTCTGCCTTCCACAGAAGAACTACACGGTGCATGCTCCCTACCACGCATATACACATAATAAAACAAAATATATAAATCAAAATTCAAAACAACAACACCTAAAGAAGCCTCCCTGAGTCTGGCAGAGGGTAACTCCCTCTGATATGTCAACCAAAAGGAGTCATGTTAGCTAAAGGAATTTATGAGTGAAGAATGATGCACACTTTGAGTACCAACACTAGGAGCCCATCCGTGTCAGAGTACCAATCTCATGATGAAATCTCAGTGCAGTTTCATAAGTATCAGCTACAAGGGAAAAAGAAGCAATAAACAGTTAATGAGGTTTAAAATTTTCAAAGTTATTTTCCTTAAAGGGTATGATTACAATAGTAAGAAAGTTGAATGTTTAAAATATAGCTGCAATTATTTGCTACCATTAAATTTACAGATGAATGGAAGAAGGCAGTACCAAAATTTTGTTTTACATCTTTTCTCTTTAATTCATTCATAAATTTCCCCACAACCTGTATCTTCCAATATCATATCAACATCGAGCATGTCAATCACACACACTCCCCATAAACAAAAGGAAGATAAACTGGGCTAGCATATAGTGACCCACTGTATTTTAATTATAAAATACAATAATCAGAAACGTGGTTAGACAAAAGCCAGTGAAAATGGACCATGAAAGAAGAATATAGGTGAGAAAGTTAGCCTAAGTATCTGCTCCTAAAACTGAAGATAGAATCACACCAGCAATTTATTGAATATTTTTTAGTGTTACATAACTCTGCACATAATTATGTATATGTTAACTATCTTGTTAAGAAACTGATTAAGTGAAAATTGTAATCAGTTTTCAGTAACTTGGAACATAAATCATTTGTCCAACTAGCTGAATGCAATGGTAAAAGCATATCAATATCTTGTGCTGATATGTTAAAATACTCAGTTTAGATATTAGACTCAAAGTTCAGATAATTGAATATGTAAAAAGAAAATGAAGTAGTCCTACTTTGAAACTCAGCTATAAATTATTGTGAAGAATATGTTTTAAACATGAACCAATATAAATTTAATACTCTGTTTGAGAGCAAACACATGGACACATTGGTTGTACATGTATACATATATACATACATACTTATGTGTATATGTACATGAATTTTGAAAGCTGAGAGCAATCATATTATTTCTATCAAGTCATCAAAACAGACTGTGTGGAAGATGGACATAGTACATTGTTGTGCTTTGAGGCTCATTCTTGTTATAAAGATATTATAATATTGGTTTACCTTGAATGAGTGATTTTATCAGAAGTATAAAATAAACACTGTAAAATTCTGCATATCAAGCTTTCACAATTTCATAGCACAGATCCATTTAGCATAGTTTTTTTCTACAACTGTAATAACATGCCAGGGTGTGGTTTTCTTTAGAGTGCCATAGGGGTCCACCAGAGCCTGCATATTCGCAGACCAGATGACATCTGGCAGAATATGTTGAAGGGAAGGACTCAAATTGCAGATGAATAAACATTTTCTTATACAGTTTGTACAGGATTATCTTTCTACTTTCTCTACAGTTATTTTATTTCTCTTCATTTGTAAGAGTTGCTAATAAGTTATAACCCATTCTTTGACAATAATGAGAAATAAAAAAATGATAGATGTAATTTAAATCAAGTAGGCTTCTTTGTTTTGTTTGGGAGTATTTTTTGTGCAAGATCTTGATGATTTTGTCTAAATTATTTTGCTTCTTCTTTACTTAATTAGGATTATTAAACATTCAAGAAATCCATAATTGCTCTGAAGAATGTTCCATCAATCTTCCACAGGTGTGTCATAACAATTGGTTTCAAAAATCACATCAATGCACTCTGCTTGTTTTTTATTGAAAAGATAATATAATGTGTTTTGATCATATTTTCCCTCTCCCATCCTTGCACATTCTTTCCAATTCTGTATCCACACAATCTTATGTTTTTTTCCTCCTTCTCTTTAAAAACAAATAATGCCCCCAAACAAGAAACACACACACACACACACAAAAGCAAAAGATCAAAAAGATAAAATATGCCCAAACAGAGCAAAATAAGACAAAGAGTCTACAAAAATCCTATTGAGTTTATTTATATTGGCCAATTACTCCAAGGTAATGGTGCTTTTAATATACCCATTGGAGACAACTGATTTTTCCTTGGCCAGTGGGTATTAATTATAGATAGCATTTTATTTATTTGTATGCCTTGGCCAGCACAGCCATGGGCATTACGTGGATCTGGAAAGGAGGGAATAGGTGGACAGAGACACAAGACTCTGAGTTCACTTCAAGAATGAACAACATTTATTTTTTCCCACTGCTGTCTACATATTTAGCTGGTTAATAGTGATAGCATTTGCAAGCATATATATTTTGCATATATATATTGATTGATTGATTTTGATATTTGGGAATTTCTGAATCCTGATCAACTCCAAGTCCCTACATATCCACCCATCACCAATGCAGAATTCCCCCAAGAGAAATTCCCCAAATTAATTAAAAAGAAACACAATAAACAAACCAAAAAACACCTCCCTCCTAGGTATTTCCATTCTCTCCAACTCCTCTTCACTGGTCCTAGTATCACTGACAGCTGCAGTTTTTAATGCAGTATACCCTCTTGTCCAATCAGCTCCATCTGCAAATGTTCATTGCAATGAGTCGTTAATCTGATTCAAGTCATCTGGCTTCTGGCACACCATCATCACTGGACCCTCACCACAACAAAACTCCTTTTAGATATGCTGCTGTTCTCTCAAGTCATGGGGATCCTGTGGGTATTATTCTGCAGGACCAGTTGTTTTGAACACTCTAGCAGGTCATAAATGTGGTAGATGTTAGTCTGGGCCAACCCAAGGCCCATGATATCAGGACCAGCTCTCCTATGCCAGTGATGATGTTGGAGCCAATCTCTCCTGAGTGGAAGTCCAGCTCTCATATGAGAGGTGGGGCCACCTTTCACATAGGCAAGCATTGCTTTATCAAACAGTATCTTTGACAGCCTTATTCTTTCAGTGTAGCTGTAAGTTTTCCTGTGTCCCACCTGGATCCTGCGGTCGGGAAATATCTCTCCTTCCCAGTCGTGCAGCTGCTCAGACCCAAATAAACATACAGAGGCTTAATATTATTTATAACTGCTTGGCCATTAGGTTAGGTCAGGCTTATTACTGACTAGCCCTTACACTTAAATTAACCCATGATTCTTATTTATGCTTAGCCATGTGGCTTGGTACCTTTTCTCAGTTCTGCCTTTACATCTTGCTTCCTCTGTGTCTGGCTGGCAATTCCTGATTCTTCTCAGAATTCCTTTAGTCTGCTAGTGGCGCCTATACTTCCAGCCTGGCTACTGGCCAACCAGCATATTATTAAACCAGTGTACAAAAGCATTAACCCACACATTTCAGTGGTTCTCTTCACTTGTGGTCTTGTTTTCCCAAGAGAACATTAATCTTAGACTTTATCTCATGGCCACAATACTCTCCATTCATGGATCCCCACCAAGGTCTGGGGTTTATACTCAATAAAGGGAATGCAGACCATTTATACCCCAACATGGGTGGGAGCCCCTGGTTACTTCCTCCTCTTAATGCTGGGACCCTGTTTTAAACCTTTGTGGAATTTTTCCATTCTCACACAGTATTGTGCATTTATATGTATACAACTAGTCTGTTGTGTCTGCAAGATATGGTTTCCTGGATCTCATCCATCCCCTCTGAATCTTTCTGCTTCCTCTTCCACGTTGGTCCTTGAGACTTGAGGGGAGGACTTTGATGAAGACATGACATTTAAGATTGAGTTCTGGAAAATCTCTCATTCTTTGCACATTGTCCAGTTGTGGGTCTCTGTGTCAGTTTCCATCTACTGCAAGAAGAAACTTATCTGATGAAAGCCAAGCAAAACAGTCCTCTTCCATAGGTATACCAGAACATCATTAGGAGTCATTTTATTGCTATGTACTTTTCTCACAATAATAGTATTAGATTTTTCCTCTAGGCAAATGATCAATCTAGCCTCAGAATCTTGACAACTTTAGCAGAGTGAGGGATGGGTTCCATCTCATGGAGTGGGCCTTAAATCCAATCAGAAAATGTTTGGTTATTTCCGTAACATTTTTGCCATGATTGCCCCAGTATCATACAGACAGATCACTGCTGTAGATCACAACACAGGGTTGTAACTAGAATACATTGTGAATTACCTTTCTTCTCCATTAGCATGCAGAGTACCTCCCAGCATCATGAGTGTTAGACAGAAGGGCAAAATTACTAGTTAGGCACAACTTCTCCACGTTCAATGACATACATAATGTTGTATTCAGCAATAGAACCTAATTACCCAGTTGTAAAGAGTAACCAATAGCTTTGCCAAAAGCCTAGCTGTTTGAAAGTTTCCAAGGCACCCCTTTTTGGTCAACAGTTAGACAAAATGTAAGTCATTCCTAGAACTGGAGGTTTTACTTGTCATAAGATTTCTAACTGAGGTGTTGTCTCCCCTATAATCAAGTGACTACATTTAGATTCCTTTCATATGTGTGTGTATGTAGGAGGAAGCTTCTACAGTAGTAGGTTTACATGTGGGTGTTGTGAAGTGGCCTTCAGTATTAGTTGTCCCTGTACCTATTTCCTATTTAATGTTCTCTTCTATGTCTTTCCCTATATAACTTAATTATACTTTCCCCTTTGAGTCTCCACAACAATATATTTTATTTCCTGCTCCTTGAAAAATCTTGCTTTCCTCATAGTATCTTACTTAACCTCTGTGATTATTGAATGGGGACACACACACTAAAGGTTTAAAAGCTAACATCTACATATAAGAGAAAACCCACAATATTTTTGTTTTGGGAACTAGATGGCATCATTCAGGAAGATTTTCTTTCTAGATTCATCTACCTGAGAACTTTGCAATTTTATTTTCTTAACAGCTGAATACTATTCCATTGTTATACATGTATTACATTTTCATTATTCATTCTTCAGTTGGTAGGTGTCTAGGCTCTGCAGAATTTCTGGCTAGTATGAACAGAGCTGCAATAAACATTCATGAGTATGTATCACTGTGGAAGGATACAGAGTTGTTTGTGTGTATTTTCAAGAATGGGATATCTGGATATTGAGTGAGATCTATTCCTGAATAACGGCCACCATGATTTCTACAGTGGCTGCACAATTTTTCACTCCTATCAGAAATGATAAATATCCCCTTTAACTCCACATCCTCAATAGCCTAAGCTGTCATTTGTTTTATTAATCTTGGCCATTTTGACTGATATAAGCTAAAACCTCCAAGTAGTATAAATTTGCATTTTTCTGAAGCCTAAGGATATGGAACACTTTAAAAATGTTTCTCAGCCATTTGTGTTTCATCTTTTGAGATCTCTCTGCTTAGTTCTATGCACCATATTTTTACTTGCGGTATTTGTTTCCTTGGTTTTTTTTTTTTTTGAGTTCTTTATAGCTTTTAGATAATGTGTCTATAAGAGGTATAATTGGTAAAGATATTTTCCCATTTTCTAGCCTGCCACTATTTTCTAAATGATGGTCTCCTTTGCCATGCAAATGCTCTTTTGTTTCATGCACTCTTTTAAATTATTCTTCAATATAAAAATGAGGTAAAATTTACTAATTCTCTTAATGATGCCACTGTTAGCTTAACACCAAAAATCACAAAAGAACTCAACAAAAAAATTAGACACCAATATCCCTTATGAACATTTATGCAAAAATTCTCAATAAAATAATTGCAAATCAAATACAAATCACATAAAAATTATTATCAACCACATCAAGTTGACTCATCTCAAAGATGTGGGGATGGTTCAACATAAGTAATTCAATAAATGCAATCTACCACATCAACAGACTGAAAGACAAAAACACATGATCATCTTATTAGATGCAGAAAAGGTCTTTGATAAAATCCAACATCCATTAATCATAAAAGTCTTGAGGTGATTAGGGATACAAGGGGACATATTTCAAGAGGAGTCAGTCATATCTCAACAAATAAGGGCAATTTACAATAAGATCACAGCCTAAATGGAAATAAAATTAAAATATTTCATACTGAAATTAGTAACAAGACAATGATGTCCACTTTCCCCATACCTATTCAATGAAGTATTTAAAGTCTTAGCTAAGACAGTTGATGGAAATCAAGGGGATACAAATAGGAAAGGAAGAAGCCAAAATATATTATTTGCTGATAATAATTAATAATAATAATAATAATAATAATAATAATAATATAAACGACCCTAAAATTTCCACAAGGAAATTCTTACACCTGATAAAGATTTCCATCAAAGTATCAGAATACAAAATTAATGCATAAAAATCAGTAGTCATCTTGTATATAAATGATAAACAAGAAATTAAGAAATCAACATCTTTCACAATAGCATCAAAATATTTTGGGATAACTCTTACCTACAAGTGAATGACTTGAATGCTAAAAATTGTAAGACATTGCATACATGTTCATGGACCGATAGGATTAGCAGCTCTCTAATTTGCCTTAAGACTTGTCTAACAAGAGGAATTCATGCTTGGTACTGGAAACTTAGACAGTTTCCCAGGGCCAACGAAGTCATGAATGTTTGAGAAGAACCTATAACTACCACTTTACTAAACAAGCACAGTCCCTGGCTGCATTTTCAAAATTTATTCTGGTGCTCACAGATAGGTGTAGTTCTGTCCCTTCATCAGGAAAACTGCTCTGTGGGACAGATGACGACCATTGCAGAAGGCCACAGCATATCACAGCCCCACAAAAATCAGAAACTGAAACATACAAGCAAATTACCAAAAGGATGAATAATAAGGACCCAAACATCTACATGAGACAAAATGTCTACAAAAAATACCATTGTTTTGTGATAGTCATCTGCTGCTGGACATGGAGCCTATCCTGAAGTGAGATTTATATGACCAGTGACACTCCATTGGTGAAGACCAGTTTTTCCTTTGCAAGAGGGTACTAGTTGAAGACAGGGGTCAGGGCCATTGTCTACTTCCTCCTCTCAGTGCTAGGACTCCATCTGGCTTGAACCTGCGCATGCTTCGACGGTATCTGTGAGTTCGTACATGCATCAGGCCTGCTGTGTCTGGAGGGCACGGTTTTCTTTGAGTCGTCCATCTCCTCTGGCCCTTACAGTCTTTCCAAACTGTATTTCACACAGCTCCCTGAGCCCCGAGCTCCCCTGTAGTGTGATAGAAATTCCAGGAAAAATGAATCTCCCCCTGTCTTCTACCTTTCTTCCTTGGCCTGTACCATAATCATCTGTTTTCTACTGCTTGTTCCTTTTGTTTGGTTAATTAATTTCCAATCTGAGAAAAAAAAAGTGATACTTGTCATTTTTCGTGTCTTATTTTGAACTATTAGAAGAAAACAATTTTAATTTCTGAATGAAACTTAGATGTGGTCAACAAAAGCTAGAATCTACCAATGGGATTATATAATAGAAAAAGGCTTCTGTACATGAAAAGAAAACTCAACAGAGGAAGGTACTACTGACAGAATAAGAGAAAATAATGTCAAGGTTAGGGTTGATAGGATTAAGATAAACTATACAAAGAACTAAAATATTTTTAAAAAGTCAAGTAATCCAATATAAAATAAAGAAAACAAGTGATCTGACACTTATCAGAAAGAGAAAAACAGGTGTACAACAAATTTATGAAAAACTGACTACTAGTTTTAGCCATGAGGAAATGCAAGTCATTAACATTATGCTGAAATTCCATTCAACTCCAGTTAAAATGACTATTATGAATATAGAAAAGTAAATAAAAAACACTACTTGTTCCTCCCACCCCATGAAACAAAAGGACATATCATTTAGCAAATGTGATTCCCATATAGGTACCCAAAGGAAATGAATTCAGTTAAGAGATACTGTGTATCCATGCTGAATGTTGTGCTATTCTCAATAGTTAGATTTAGGACACCTAGTTGCCTACTAACAAATGAATTGATAAAAAATATGATCCATACATAAAATTATGTAGTACACAACATTTAATTCTTAATGAAAGAAAGTTAAATTTCAGTCCAAGAAATATATCTTTTATACAGACAGTTTTACAGTGTTTGGAAAAGTTGTAACTAACATTTGAAAGTTTGAAGATTTCACATCAATGTGCAAAAATCTAAATTATGTTTTAAAAAGCTGGAAGTGTTGGCAGCAATAAACTCTATTTTTAACCTGTCAACACTGGCTTCAGCATGGTTTAGTTGGCATTGCCTACATACTCCCTAGTTATACAGTAAAATAAACACATACTATGTGCCTATGGTTGGTTATATTATAATCTCAAAAGTAAAAGAAAAATTACTTTAAAATTTTTCTTTCAATGCTCCTGTGAAAATTTTGGGCCAGGGATATTAGCAAGTCTAGTTTCAAAAAAATAAAAACAACAATTCTTTATTTTAAAAAAGAACAAAACAAAAGAGAAGTAATTCAAGTTTGGGATGAGGATATACTCTGTAGAAAAGATCCTGAGATCTAAATGTTCTTACATAAACCATTCTGCTACATAGTAATCTCTGGACAGATATGTCTTTTGAAATTTGTAGTAAGTAAATATTCTTTGTTTATTTGGCTTTATGAAATGGTGTTTCTCTGGGTGTTTCTGGCTGTCCTGGAACTTGCTTTGTAGCCTAGGCTGGCCTCCAACCCAAGAGATTCTCCTGCCCTTACCTTCTGAGTGCTGGGATTAAAGGCATAAGGCATCAACCTGTCAAATATATCTAACAAATTAAAATTCATGCTTTTACGTTCATTGGCTGCTTTTCAAATATTCAATAACCATATGGGACTACTGATTACTATATTGTGGAATACATGTAAGGAATATTTTACATAGTTGCTCATGTTTTGCTAACAGAAAAAGTGTTATTTTTAGATTTTTTCTGTGAAAAATATCTGAGGGAGGCTAAAAAAAAGAAATAGGGAGGAAAGAATTATTTTGATTCACAACTTCTAATGTTTCCTGCATGGGTTCAGATTCTGTCTCAAAATAAATAAATATATAATATTTTTACAAACATGGGTGGCAGTGGATGACCGTCAAGATTTTCACCTCATGTCCCCATGCTTTTACACATATGCGGACACACATGCACACAAATACTAGCACTTGATGAAGCTAATTTTTAAACTCGGTATATGTAGGTATAGAGGTGATAGGCTATGCAGTAGGGCTCAGATAATACACCAAAGTTTTCTTGAGTGTTAAGTACAATTACATGCAATAATGCATGCAAAATATGCCTCTTATGACAGAATGCTGATTTTAGTATTCTGTTTGTGAAACCTAACAGAGTTTTAAACATTCAATTGCCCAGATGAAAGACAAGTTAGAAGAAATTTATATTTAAGTTCTCATGTCACATGATGATGAATATACTACTTGTATCCACGACGATGTATGAATGAAAACTTAAAGCCTCTATGTAAACGTGAGATGGCAAAGATTCTTTATTGGAAGGCAGTAAAGCCTGTTGAAGGCTCTGGTCCTAATTGTTTATATCATAGTATTAATGCTGGTGATAAGCTAATGTGTGCACTTTTATTATCATTCAAAAGGCTATTTGGAGACAAAACTAGGTCTAGATTTGAGCTTTTCTAATAGGGTATGATAAATACACATACAAAAAAATTGTAAACAATTAATGAGAGAATATTTAATTGTAAAAACAGTGCATGACTGACTTCGAATGGATACAATCACTGTGGGTTTAAAGTGGTGAAGTAGGAATCTGTCATATTTACTGCCAATTAATTCTGTTAAAAGTGACCTGTTGATAACCTGAAGTAGAACCATGCCCTCTCAATTAACATGTCGTATAGTGTGACAGTGATAGATAACCTGCATCAGCCGGAAATTCATCACCGTGGGAATGCACTAATTAGCCCAATTGAATGATAAGGAAATGTCATAAATTAACTGGTCTAATTTTCAGTAAAAGCACAGCTAACATATATCTGCTTGATTGGAACAATTATATTTACTAAGTGTTTGTGGCTTTACATCCCATAATATACACACTTCCAAGAGTGTATATAACCCTTAAATGAAGTCTCATAAATATTCTAGGAATTAAGTTCAAATGTCAGTCATTTATAGATCTGACTGTATAACCTGTGACCTAACTACATGTATTAAGTTATCTTAATGGGTTCAGACCTATAACAAAGTGCTGTGCGCCAAGTGGCTGTACACAAGCAGACAGGTTATTTTGTTCACGATTGGGGTCTTAGTGAAGCAAGCCCCACTGTAATGCTGAAGAGTAACTGTCAGTGTATTAGATTTAACCAGGTATTAGATTCAATAGCTGTCTCAAGAAACTTAACTAGGCCTGCAGAGTCTTTTGTGCTCTATAAGGCAACACACAAACAATTTCTAGATCTTCATAAAATGGATACATGTTGTGGGTTTTTTGGCGGGAGAGGAGATGTGGGGATGTTGGTACGATTATGTGTTCTATTAGAGGACTTATCTACTTAAAATTTAGGAGATTTCCCTTTTTAGAGTGTTGTCAAGTTTACAATAACATATAAAAATATTAATGTTCCTTTATATTTTTCTGCATCCCCTAGACCTCCAACACTGTTTCCCCTGTTATTAACTTACTCCATTAGGCTGCTACATTTTTAACCCTTGATGAGCCAGTTTGACAATTATTATATGAAGCTCATTATTTTCATAAGCATTTCTTTTTTTGTACTATAATTTTGTGGATTTTTTTCACAATTGTATTATACCATCTAGCTACTGACCATTGGAACGTGATACAAATAGTTTCATTGCCCTAAAATTTCCCCATTTGCCTAACTACTCACACTTTTCTCTTTGCACACAATGTCTAACACCTGCTACTCATAGTCTCTCTCTATATTTATTTATTCTGGAGGTCATACATTTAGAATGATGGAAATTATAAGTTTTCAAGTAGGGTTTTATTTTTTAATTACCATTATGCATGCAAAATTCCTGTGTACAATTTGTGCACCTTTTGTATTTTTTGTTGATTTGTTTGTTTTGTGTTTTTATATAATCATTTATGAAGCACAGGCTTAATAGTAATCTGTTACATAGCAAAGACTGGCCTTGAACTTACAGTCTTTTTCACTTTTTCTCCTAAGTACTGACTGGATGTTTGGCCACCAAACACAGTGTGGTTTTTTAAATATAGAAAAATGACTCATTGTAGGATGTGCTCTAGTTTATTGTCTATTGAAAGACACCTTAACAGATTCTATATTCTCATGATTATGAATAAATTTGATACAAACATTAAAGTGAAGCCTTTTGTATGGGGGCACATTTTCACCTTGCTCAGACCATTTCTAGGGTGCAATATGATTAGATCATGTGCAGAGGCTAATTTTAGCACTGATGGTATTTTTTAATAGTATAAATTTCTTCCTTTCAGTATATCTGCAACATTTTGTGTTCCCCGATATCAAACCATTCATTTTTCTCTACAGATGTTCCAATTTCTTGAATCTTCAATATCCTATGTTCTCTGTTTCTATTTAATCTTCTTCACAGCCTCACACACAGCCCAATCAGAAGCTTCACGTATGGAATCTAATTTGGTTATAATTTGCTAGGCTAAAAAAATTTTCTGAATTATTGGTGCAAGTCTCCATGATCAAACAAATGTATTCTTTACTTTTGAATTCAGTCTCTATGAAGTTTAAAAACAAAACGAAACAGCCAAAACGAAGAAACAAAAAGGAAAATGCAGCCAAATAGCATTCTGGAATACAGCATGCACGTATGTTTTCCAGTCTAGTTTCCTTATAGAGAACATAATTCCCTGTGAAACTTACTGAATCCAAAGTCCACTCCACATTTTTCTCAGTATTCTACTCGTCCAAGCTCTCATCAGCATCCGCTGCAGTTGCATCAGAGCCTTCTGGAGCTCATACAGACTGTAGGTCCACACCTTTCCAGGATCTTCCCACAAATAAGTTTCAAAGGTTTACAGCGGCAACATCTCCACAGCCCACTGCTGAGAGTCAAGTCTTTTGAGTGGCCATCTTTCTCATTGATGTCACCAAATACCTCAAAAAATAATTTAAAGGAGGAAGGATTTATTTAAGTAACCATAAAATAAGTAAGGCTTACCTATGATTGTTTCAAATATCCTTAACGTTATTTATTCTTTGAAGCTGAAGGTCATGTAATGTCTTAATCTCAACATGTAGATGCAAGATACATTCAGGTATGTGAGTATCACATGCTGAGTTTCTTAATTCCATCCTTGTTTTATTTCTTTAAAAACTGATGTTAGAGCTTTACTTTTATTCTTACGGTTTTTTTATGTACACTATTATTTTCGCTTCTGGTTTTGTGTTTTTATGGGATTCCTGCATATGAGCACCTGTGTATCTCTGAAACCATATGTGTTTCTTGTGCTTTTTCTCTTCTGTTTGTTTTGTCCTACCATGGTTTGTGTGTTTTTGTTTTATCTTATTAATTTTATTGCTATTCTCTAGATGCCTGTTTGTTTTCTAAGGAGAGAAAGGGTATAGATTTGGATGGGAGGAGAGGTAGGGAGAATCTCAGAGGTGTTGGGGAAAGAGAAACATCACCTGAAAAAAAATTTTAATAAAAAAATAGAAAAAAGGTAACAAACATTGATATTTAGAGTGTATTTTAGAATGTATTTACAAATCTTTCAACAAACTGTAAAACAATGGATAAAGTATTAAAATAAGTCAAAAGAAAATTAAAATTAAATAAGTCAAAAGAAAAAAATAAATAAAATTAAATTAAATAAGTCAAAAGAAAATAAAAAAAATTAATGAATAACATGGGATTACTAAATCTTTCTTTCACAGATAATAATAATATATGATTTCTTTATTCTCAAAGGGGCTAAGAAACCAGAGAAGCATTGTCTAGTCATCCCGGAAGTATCCACAAATATATTCCTAAATTTGTTCTTTTACAATGCCGTAGAAACCAAATTTCTCATAGGTAAATATTTACATAAGTCTCTTGAAGCATAGATTTTAAATACATTGGTAAGGCTTTTCTTGTTCCACTCCAACATCAGTCAAATAGCCCCTCTTTCACTTACTTCTGCCCCTGGACCAAGTAGGAAAACATATTTCTTGTTCTTCTTATTAATTTATAAGAACATGCTTAAGGTCCTTAATCATTATTTTAATTTAGCTCATAATATTTTATTGATGAAAAGCAATCTATATTCTATTTTGTGAAAATATTGTTTATTTAGAAATTTTATTAGCAAAAAATATTCATGCATTTAATGTTGTTCTATAAAACACTCAAAACCAGAGCTGCACAGGAAAGAGTGAGTATTAAGAGCTGCATGTAATTTTATAAATATTGACCTATTTAACAATTTTCAGATTTCAATCATAAAACTGTTTTCCTGTTTAAGGTGAATCTAACAGAGTCAAGGTATGGATTAAATAACCTTCCTAACAAATATGTCAAGAGACTTGAGAAAGATATATATTTGCTTCTTTTAATTGAAGCTACATTTATTTTTTTCCATTGGTAAGATCATAAAACTTGTGCACATTAATGAGATTTAAATGTTTTAATACATGTGTATAATTGAAAATTTTAAATCACTTTATATATGTATGTATTTCTTCAATTATCTGTCACTACTTTATAGTTAATAACTATATTTTATGACATGCGTAATATTCATGTGCATGTAATGGAAAAATGCAAAAAAACCAAATTGTTTTGAAGTATGATATTAAGTGCTTCTTAATTTTTCTAAATTTGTAGGACCAGTGGAACCTGGTAAGTCCCCTTTCCTCCAAAGTCAGTTTCTCTTCCCATGCTGGTATCTCAGTATCAGATGTCTATCTGCTAAGGAGACAATTCAAAGAGGATTTTCTTAAGAATATTAGTGCTGTAACTATGTGAGGCTGCAAGGAATAATAATCTCTTACAACAGCTGCATTTTTCTAAGCAAACATCATATACACTACTTTATTATTGAAAATAGATTTTTCTCTCATATAATACCACATATAATACTCAACCACAGTTTCCTCTTCCTTAACTCCTTCCAGCTTCTCCTCACACCATCCTGTCCCCCAGACACACTCCCACTCCACTGGGACATAGATTAGTATGACATACGTGTCATACTTTTTCATTAGACACTCTGATAACAAACCTAGAATAACATGCCCAGCAAAACTATCTGCCGCAACTGAACGAGAAAAAGCAACAAACATACAAATAAATAAACAAATAAAAAAGCTTTCACTGACATAAACAGCCTAAAGAAATCATATCCAACATTCCAAACCAATGGAAAATGCAGTAAGCATTATTTTGGGCTCAAGAAAGGAATGCGAAAAGCCGAGAGACTGTGATGAGAAAATATAAAGCTAACATTATTAAAACATAAAATACTACTGAGAACACAAACAACACCAAATGCAACAACATGATGACCACAATCAACACATGCATTTAAATAAAAATTCTAAATATCAATGGCCTTAATTCTCCAATCATAATACACAGACTGGCTGAATGATCAAGAAATGAAACCCATCTATGTGTTGCCTACTGGAAATACAGCCTAGTTTTAAAGATAGTCATCACCTTAGAGTAAAAATATTAGCAAAAGTACTACAATCAAATCTGACCAGGAAACAACCTGTCATCACTGTCCTAATAATTCACAAAATTGTCTTCACACAAAAATGAATTGGGAAGAGGTAAAGAGGGACATTTCATTCTAATCAAGGGAACAGTTAACCAAGAATATGTTACTATCCTAAATACCTGTGAGCCAGACTCTGGGGATCCCAATTTTATCTGAGAAAATACTATTAGCTTTAAAGACACAGATTTATCAATCCATTTAATGTAGGTGATTTCAATACCCATCGTTCCCTGATAGGCAGGTAATCTAGACAAAATATAAACAGAAAAAAAACCCCAGAATTTATTGACATCATTCATAAAATAGAGTTAATAAATATATACAAAATACTCTCTCCTAAAACCAAAGAATGATTTACTCAGCATCACATAGAAGCTTTTCTAAAATATGCCACATCTATGAACAACAAACTAAATTTTACATATTCAAAGAAGATTGCAATAATTCCTGGTATTCTATCTGACTACAATGCGATAAAATATAAATTGAAAGAAAAAAAAAAAACAAAAACCTATTTTAAATACACAAACTCATGGAGATTGAACTACTAATTACTAATGATGGATGTGTCAAGAAAGAAATTAAGAATTACAAAACTTCTGGGAACTAAATGAATATGAGACTGCAACACAGCAAAACCTCTGTAACACACTGAATTCAGTCCTACAAGGGAAATGTATAGTGTTAAGCTTCTAGAGTAAAAAGTAAGAAATAACACAAATAAATGACTTGATGGTGCTACTATTTTGAAACTTTGGGTGAAATTTAATAGTGACATATGTAAGGCTAAACTAATTTACATTCATTGCAACAATGTTTAGTGGTTTCTATTCCCTATATTCCCATCAATATTTGTTAATGTGTTATTGTTTGTTTTTGTTTTTTGATAGCCATTCTGAGAGTGGGAATCTCAGTGTACTTTTGAGTCATGTTTCTCAAATACCTAAATGTCCAGAATACTTTTTCATCTGTTCATTGTCTATTTGTGCTTCTATATGTAACAATAGAGCATCAGTTCACTTGCCCTCATATGGATTGGATTATTGGTATTTTGTTGTTTTGCTTTACAGGTCATTCTTATTTCTTTTATATTAATATTACTCCAGTTGAACCCAAACCTTTGAAGCTATAAGGTCAATTGAAGACTTTCTTTTATCAGTTGCCTTACCCATGGTGTTTTGTGATCCATGTGGTGGTTTGTATAATAATGCTCCCCCATAGGCTCATGTATTTGAATACTTAGTCATCAGTAAGTGGCATTACTTGAGAAGAATTAGGAGGTATGACATTGTTGGAGATGTGCCTTTCTTTGTTGGAGGAAGTGTGTCACCAGGGGTGGGCTTTGAAGTTTCAAAAGGCCAAGCCAAGCCCAGTGTCACCTTCTTCCTGTTGCCTGTGGATCCAGATGTAGAATTCTCAGCTACTTCCCCAACACCATGACTTCCTGTATGCTGCCATGCTCCCAGCTACAAAAACAATGGACTAAACCAACTATCAGCAAGCCACGAATTAAATTCTTTCTTTCATAAGACTTGCCTTGGTCATGATTTCTCTTCCCAGCAAAAGAACTTTGACTGAGGCAGTTAAGCATATCATTTCTTGCTTTTATATCCTGAACTACTGGGTTCCCAACAAGAAAAGCATTTTCTATAATAAAACCATAAAATGTTTTTTCTCTTTTTCATTCTAGTAATATCAAAGTTTCAGATACTACTTCAAAGTCTTTTATTGCTTTTGACCTGAATTTTGTACAGAATGAGCAAAAAACTCATAGTTTTCATCCTCCACATATGAGTATGGAGTTTCCAGTGGCTTTACAAAGATGCTCTTATCTCCAAACAGAGCTTTTGATGTTTTTGCTGAGAATCAGATGACTATGGAATGTGAGTTTATGTTAGTGTCTTCTATTATATTATGTGATGCACACATATGTTCTTATGCTCTTACCATGGGCAATGCTGCTTTTGTTACTGTGGGACTGTAGTACAACCATTACCTTGTATGAAAGGGTGATTATATTATTTTATTTTATTTTGAGAATTTAATGCATTAGTATTGTGTTTACATATTTCCACACATTCTGTTTCCCCCAACCCCTGCTGTGGCCGACCTCTACTCCAACTCTTGTGCTCAGCATAGCTTTAGCTATCCGTGTCCTTTGGCCTTTCATGTGGATTTTAGCATTCCTTTTCTACTTCTGTCAAGAATATTATTGGAGCATAATGAATATCAAGATTTATTGAGTAAGATTTTGACTGGCAAAGAGTAGACAACTAAGATTGCTGCAGGATACTGATAAATTCATGCTGTCTACTGCTGCCCGCATGGAATTTAAAGAACACATGGCTTTCATGCTTCATGCAATGATTGTTGTCTTAATGTTTTCTAAACAAATATGTTAAAAACATGTTTCTTTGCAATGCCAGTGGCAACTTTAGGTTTATAATACGCTATCATCAAAATTTAAGCTTTGAAGTAACATTAAAAATAATGTTTTAAATTTTTTCTTCCCACTTTCTGTAGAAAGTATCAGTATGACATTTCAAAATGTATGTTTTTTTTTACTTTAAAATTATGTATAATCTATTAATAAGGGAAAATCCTTACTCTTTAAAAAAATTACTGAAAGAAGATTCTTGTCTCATACAATACATCCCAATCACTGTTTCCCCTCTCTCCAATCCTTCTAGCACCCTATCCAACCTCTTCTCTCTCTAAGACCCATTCCTTCTTGGTTTCCTCTTTAGAAAACACAGACTTCCAAGAGATGCCAGCCAAACAGGACAAAACAAGATACAATAAAGCAAGTGAAAAGACCTCTATCAAAGACCAAAAACTATAATTTTATGTCTGATCTAAAACATGAAATAATTGCATTTACCAAAACATAAAACTACCTTGATAGCATCTATACAATTTAAGAACCATTCTTCTATTAACTTTTAACTAGATTATGACGTCACAAGCCTGGGGAAATGCAGAACGGAGATGTGCTGCATAGTGTCTTTTGTTCTCAAAAGAAAAACAACCAAAGACACAAGCGTCTAGAAATGTTACAATCAGGTGGTAGAATGGTTATTTGACTTATACTCTGAATTAAAGGACACTGACTCTATTTTATTTTGATGAATTTGATAGGAGGCAGGTGTGTTTTAATTAGATTCAAAAGGTGTTGCTATTGAATTAATAAAGCTTTTAAAACTACGTATCATATTATCTTCTTGCTTTTGTATCTGTAATGTAAGGTTCCACTGGAATGCAGTTTTGTATTAATTATGAATGTCTCTTAAAGGTATTTTTGAAAATAATTAGAGAACATGATGAAATTTCAATTATTTTAATGAAATTTCATTTATTTTTAAAAGCAATAAGGTTTACCAGCTCAATATTCACTGTATTGGAAAACTAAATTAAAAATGATTATATTAGAAATCCAAATAAAGAAGGTTAATTTGAAACAAATTTCTACCTGCATGTTGATACCACAGCATGAGCCAGAATTACATTATTTCAATTCACTCATTTGTCCTTCTTTCTCTCAAGGCATCAAAGCAAAATAACCAGGGCAGGTCTTTGTTCCAATAGCATTTAGATAATCATTTTTTTGTCCAGTTAAGTTCATTAGAGAGGTTAAACATCCACATATTTTACATAGGGTTTATGTGTGAAATGATCAAAGCTTAGTGACCTGGAGAGACACAAACACACCTGCCAGTTCATCTGACCTAGAATTTTTGTCTTCACTCTAATACTAGAAAAAGAAAGTTCAAGTGTATTGACACATGACTGTAACTCTATCACATAAAATACAGAGGCAAATTTATAAAAATTACTAGACCAGCCTGTGTCAATAAGAGATATTACCTCAATGAAATGAAATAGTAAAGTACAATGGGAGAAACAGACAGCGAGTGTCACAAGAGTATTGACACATTATATCAATCCCCTCAACTCTTTCTTTGACCAATGAAGCTTCAAGCTTTCAAAGTTCATGGGATTAACTTTCAACAGAATCAATTCTTCTCATTTAGCTAGCATATTATACTTATAGTCTGAATACAATGTATATTGTAACTGAAGAATTATTGAAATTTGTGAAAGGATATAGAATATTCTCACGGTCACATTATGGGACTAAAAATGCTTAAAGCTTTTAAAACAAATGTCATTTCTTCAGATGTTCTAAATGCTTTGATTTTGTTTATTCTGCTTAAGGAAAATATCTTTAAGTTTCTAACTCATCTTCAAATATTTTTTCATTTCTTTACTATGCATGGGTAATTGAGATAAGAAACAGAAATTTCTAAATGTTTTATTCTTAAATAGAACGAAATTCTGAATTATAGTACATTGTGTATAAAATATAAATCACACACACACACACACACA
>CABHPR010155898.1:20138-50307 GCA_902168415.1 Peromyscus melanophrys
ATATATATATATATATATATATATATAAACTGAGTGTTTATGTTTTTCCAGCACAGGAAATATCCTATATTTGATTCCAACTATAAAAAAATTGCTCTTAAAATATACAAATTATAAATATGATGTTCACTATTTCCTTTGTTTAGTACTGAACAATAGTTAAGTTATGGTAGAGCAAGGTGGCCAAGTTTTAAAAAATCTTTTGAAGATGAAAATAGACCAAATATTTCAAGAAATGAAGAAATGAAATTCCCTGTAAGTACAATATGAATTATTAGTTTGAATCAGGGCACTCTGAATGACTGTGAACTAGAATTTGAAACAGTTTTAGCACATAAACCCACCACTCTCTCTTCTCCTACAAATCCTTCATTAATCCTTAATATCAAACATGGAATAATCAAGTGTATATGACATTAATGTGGAAGTATAGAATCCAGGGTAGATGGGAAGCTTGACAATAGAGAGATTAGATTCTGTGAGAACAACAGAGGATACAGTAGGTGTGAGTTCATGTAGAAGAGTATGTTTCCTTAGGTGTGAATTCAAGTAGACCAGTATGTTTCCTTAGTGTCAGTGTTAACTTCCTTTCAGGTCACTATGTCTCATATTGGTTTTCTTCATATATATAGCAGCAGCTCAAAGTTAGAGATAATAATTTCTATGTTATTTTGTGTTTCGTGTTATGGTCCAAACCACAGAAATATTGACATTCATTATGGACTTCATAACTCCTCATGACGTTTTGACTTCATGGGGCATTAATCCCACTCATTAAGCAAAGCTCACTAAGTTAATGATATTTTTGTACAGGAATTAAAATTTACTTTTAGCCTTTAGCAAAATAATTTTTCTTGCAATCACATAAACTGATACAGCCCATCTACCAATGATTGTAGCACATGTAACTTCGAGTAACAAAATGTACAACAAGTAACTCTGGAAAATCTGTTGATCCCAAGTGTTTTATGAAGACTGACAGCATTGATAATTCCCTATAACTCTTTTGTGTCTTTATTTTTATGGGCTCCTGAAGCATCACAGCCCGGAATACTCTATGTCATAGCTGCTTATCTCTATGAGATAGTGTTCTGAACAAACAAACAAATAATATGTGCTTTTTAATCATCAAATTACTTAATGGAACATTGTTGCTACAATTTTGAAAGATTATTAGAAATATTTGTGGCTTTTATTTATTAATGGCTCTTTGTGGTTTGGTTTTTGTTTCCTATCAGCTAAGACCCTTAGGAGCAAGATAAGTTGCTCTGCTTAAATGTCTTCATGTATTGGAAGCACTTCCTAGACTAGCTGGGGGGGGGTAGAAAAAAAACATCCCTTGTTTTCATTTTCATGATTCTGACAAAAACACATGGAAGTTTTTGAATAGAGCTATGTCATGGATATTAAAATTGGCATCCTTAATGGGATTTCTTTTATTTGACAAAACACACTGTGTTCCAGGTTAATAATATGTTTCAGCAATGTACATAATGCTCTTGGCAGATGTGTGCTCAGTTTCATCGTTTTGATAGGCAGATCCAATTCTTCTGCACTTCATAATAAGTAAATTCCTGCCAAAAGTCAATGCTCTGAATTGCTTTAAAATTCATTTTAATGTAAATTTGAATAGAAGAGTTTTTCTCTTGCTATCAGACTAACCTGTCTCTGAAAGAAAACTGACTGGCTGGGAGGAAGTTGATTTTAATAGGAAACTTGTCATGAACAATAAATGAAGTAAAATAGTTTTCTGCAAATTTTTTGAAATGTTTGATTTTGGATAAAGAAAGAATAGATAACTGGGGCCACAAGGTCCAAATCTGAATTTTTAGGGCAGCAACAGTCATGATATCTCATATCAGATTTATCATGATGTTTTTTAGATATCCTAAGTTTTTTTTTCATATGAAGTTGAGAAGTTTCCTTTCAGAGTCTGTAAAGAACTGTGTTGGGATTTTGGTTGGGACTTCATTGAATTTGTAAATTGTTTTTGGCAGTATGGCCATTTTTATTGCATTAACCCTATCCATCCATGAGCATGGGAAAACTTTCCATCTTCTGATAAATTCTCCAATGTCTATCCTGAAGTTTTTATCATAGAAATCTTTCCCTTGCTTGAGTAGAGTTACCCCAATATATTTTATATTGTTTGTGGTTATGGTAAGGACGCTGCTTTCCTGATTTCTTGTCAGTCATTTTGTCATTTAAATGTAGGAGGGCTACTGAGGTTTTTTTAGTAAATGTTATACACAGTCCCTTTGTTGAAAGCGTTTATCAGCTGTTGGAGTTCCATGATGAAATTTTTAGGGTCATGTAGCTTTTCCTATCATCATCTTCTAATAATGATACTGTGACTTCTTCCTTTCCAATTTGAATCCAATTGATCTCCTTTAGTTGTCTTATTGCTTTAGCGAAAACTTCAAGTATTATATTGAATAGATAGAGTAGACTATCGAATCTTGTTCCTGGTTTTAATAGAATTGCTCTGTATTTTTCTCCATCTAATTTGATGGTGACTATAGGCTTGCTGTAAGTTGCCTTTATTAGATCTAAGTAGGTCACTTGTGTCTCTAATATCTTTAGGACTTTTATTATGAAGGAATATTGGGTTTTCCTCAAAGGTCTTTTCTGCATCTAATGAGATGATCATGTGTTTTGTTTTGTTTTCTTTCAGTTTCTTTATACAGTGGATTATATTTACTGATTTCCCTGTGTTGAACCATCCCTGTATCTCTGAGATGAAGCCTACTTGATCATGATAGATGATCTTTTTTATGGGTTCTTGGATTACACTTGCAAGTATTTTATTAACTACATTTGCATCTATATTCATAAGGGAAATTGGTATGTAATTTTCTTTTTTTGTTGAGTCTTTATATAGTCTGGCATAAGGATAACTGTGGCCTCTTGAAGTGAATTGGCCAATGTCCCTCTGTTTCTATTTTGTGGAATAATTTGAGGAGAATTGGTGTTAACTCTTCTTTGAAAGTCTGGTAGAATTTTGTACTATAACTATCTAGCCCTGGGCTTTTTTGGTTGGGAGGCTGTTAATGACTCTTTCTATTTCTTTAGGGGTTATAGATCTATTTAAATTGTTATCTGACTTTAATTTACCTTTGGTAAGTAGTACCTATCAAGATAATCATCTATTTGTTTTAGATTTTCCACTTCTTTGGAGTACAGGTATTTAAAGTATGTCCTTATGATTCTCTGGATTTCCTTGATGTGTCTTGTTCTGTTCCCTTTTTTTGTTTCTGGTTTCATTAATTTGGATATTCTCTATCCATCTCATAGTTTGAATGAGAGTTTGTTAATCTTGTTGATTTGTTTTCAAAGAATCAACTCTTTGTTTCATTGATTCTTTATATTGATCTCTTCACTTCTATTTTATTGATTTCAGCCCTCAGTTTGAATATTACTTGCCATCTATTCTCATGGGTATTCCTACTTCATTTTCTTCTAGAACTTTTAGGTATGCTGTTAAGTTGCTAGTATGAGATCTCTCCATTTTGATCTCTCTCTCTCTCTCTCTCTCTCTTTCTCTCTCTCTCTCTCTCTCTCGTGTGTGTGTGTGTGTGTGTGTATGTGTGTATGTGTGTGTGTGTGTGTGTGTGTGTGTGTGTGTTTGTAGACACTTAGTGCTATGAAATTCCCTCTTAGTACTGCTATCAATGTGTTCTGTAGGTTTGGGTATGATGTGTATTCATTTCATTGAATTCTAAAAAGTCTTTATTATCTTCCTTTATTTTTGTCTTGACCCATTATTCTTTCTACTGAAAGAGTTGTTCAATTGCCATGAGTTTGTAAGCTTTTTCTTTTTTTCTTTTGTTGTTGATACATAGCTCTAATCTGCAGTAGTCTGGTAAGATGCAGGGCATTATTTCCATTTTCTTGTGTTTATTGAGACATGCTCTATGTCTGAGTATGTGGTCAGCTTTGGAGAAAGTTCTAAGGAGTACCAAGAAGAACGTATACTATTTTGTATTTACATGAAATTTTCTATTTCCAGATAATAATAAAAACACTAAACATACAGAGATACAGAATAAAGAAAGAATATTAAGAGCTACAAAGGAAAAAGGCCAAGTAACATATAAAGGCAGACCTGTCTATCAGTATTATACCTGTCTTCTTAGTAGAGACTCTAAAAGCCAGAAGGGCCTGGACAGATGTCATGCAGATACTAAGAGACCACAGATGCCAGCCTCCTAAATCCACCAAAATTTTCAATCACTATAGACAGAGATATCAAGATATTTCATGACAAAAACAAATTTATACAATACCTATCCACAAAACCAGCCCTACCAAAGGTTCTAAAAGGAAAACTCCAACCTAAGGAAGATAGCTGCACCCACAAAACACAGGCAATAGAAAATCTCACACTAGCAAAACCCAAAGAAGGGACACTCATACACACACACAAACAGACACACACATCACACACACACACACACACATACACACACACACACACACACTACCACCAACATCCACAACAACAAAAATAACAGGTATTAGCAATCACTGATCATTAATATATCTTAATATCAATGGAATCAATTCATCAATAAAAAGACACAGACTAACAGAATGGATACAGAAACAGGATCCATTCTTCTGCTGCATACAAGAAACACACCTCAACTTCAAAGACAGATATTGCCTCAGAGTAAAGGGTTGGTAAAAGATTTTCCAATTAAATGGACCTAAGAAGCAAGCTGGTGAAGTTATGCTTATCTCTAACAAAACAGACTTCAAACTAAAATCAATCAAAAGAGATGTAGAAGGACATTTCACATTCATCAAAGGAAAAATCCATCAAGATGAAGTCTCAGTTCTGAACATCTATACCTCAAATACAATAACACTCACATTTGTAAAAGAAATATAACTAAAGCTTAAATCACACATCAAACCTCATACTTCAACACCCCACTCTCACCAATAAACAGTTAGTTTTTCCAGAAACTAAACAGAGATATAAGGGAAATAGCAGACATTATGACTCAAATAGACCTAACAGATATCTACAGAACATTTCTCCAAATCACCAAATAATATATTTTATTCTCAGCATCTCATGGAATCTTCTCTAAAATTTACCACATACTTGGTCACAAAGAAAATCTCAACAGGTATCAAACAGTTGGAATAACCCTCTGTATCTTATTGGATCATCATGGGTTAAAGTTGGAGTTAAACAACAACACAAACTGCAGAAAGACTATGAACTCATTGAAACTGAACAACTATCAGCTGAATTACAAGTGGGTCAAGAAAGAACCAAAGTAATAAATTAAAGACTCCCTAGAATTCTATAAAAATGAAGGTAAAACATACTCAAACTTATGGGACACAATGAAAGCAGTGCTAAGAGAATAGTTCATATCATTAAATGCCTGCATGAAGAAATTAGAGAATTCTCATTCCACTGGCTTAGCAGCACTCTTTAAAGCTCTAGCACAAAAAGAAGAAGACATGCCTAAGAGGAGTACACACCAGGAAACAATTAAACTCAACTCTGAAATCAATAAAATAGACACAAAGAAAACAATACAAAGAAATAATGAAACAAAGAGTTGGTTCTTTGAGAAAATCCACAAGATAGATAAATCTTTATCCAAATTAACTAAAAAGCAAAGAGAGAATATACAAATTAACAAAATCAGAAATGAAAAGGGGGACATAAAAACAGACACTGATGAAATCCAGAGAACCATTAGCTCAGAGTTCAAAAACCTGTACACCACAGAACTGAAAAATCTAAAAAAAAAAAAAAAAACCAGACAATTTTCTTGTTAGGTACCACATACCAAAATTAAATCAAGATCAGATAAACAATTTAAATAGACCTATAACCCCTAAGGAAATAGAATCAGTCATTAAAAGTCTCCCAAACAAAAATTCCAAGTCCAGATGGATTTAGTGCAAAATTCTAGTAGACTTTCAAAGAAGAGCTAATACCAATACTTCTCAAATTATTCCTCACAGTAGAAACAGAAGGATCACTGCCAAATTCTTTTTATGACGCTATAGTCACCTTGATACCCAAACCACACAAAGACTCAACAAAGAAAGAGAATTTGAGAACAGTTTCTCTTATGAACATTGATACAAAAATATTAAATAAAATACCTGCAAACATAATCCAAGGACCTATCAGGAAGATCATCCACCATGATCAAGTAAGCTTCATCCCAGAGATTCAGGGATGGTTCAATATATGAAAATCTGTCAATGTAATACACCATATAAACAAACTGAAAGAAAAAATATGCATGATCATCTCATTAAATGCTGAAAAACCCTTTGACAAAATACAAAATCCCTTCATGATAAAAGTCTTGGAGATAGCATGAATACAAAGAACATACCTAACATAAAAAGCAATATCCAACAATGTAATTGCCAATATTAAATTAAATGTAGAGAAATTTCAAGCAATTCTACTAAAATCGGTAACACGAAAAGGCTGTCCACTCTCTCCACACCTATTCAATATAGTACTCAAAGTTCTAGCTAGAGCAATAAGACAACAAAAGATGATTAAAGGGAGACAAATTGGAAAGGAAGAAGTCAAAGTATCACTATTTGCAGATGATATACGTGAGTGATCCCAAAAATTCTATCAGGGAACTACTTCAACTAATAAACACCTTCAACAAAGGTACTGGATACAAGATTAACTAAAAAAAAAAAAAGTTAGTAGCCCTCCTATATACAAACAATAAACAGACTGAGAAAGAAATTAGGGAAACAACACACTTTACAATAGCCACAAATAATGTAAAATATCTTGATATAACTCTAACCAAACAAGTGAAAGACTTATATGACAAGAACTTCAAGTCTTTGAAGAAAGAAATTGGAGAAGATATCAGATGTAAAAATCTCTCATTCTCTTGTATCAGTAGGGTTAACATAATAAAAATGCACATTTCATAAAAAGCAATCTATAGATTCAATGCAATCCCCATCAAAATCCCAACACAATTCTTTATAGACCTTGAAAGAACAATACTGAAATGCTGCATATGGAAAAACAAAACAAAACAAAAATTCAGGATAGCTAAAACAACCCTGTACAATAAAGGAACTTCCAGAGGTATCAGCACCCCAGCTTCAAGCTCTACTACAGAGATATAGTTGTAACACGGATTATTATAAGGTCTTATTAATAAAACCAAACCTGAAGCCAGGTATTGGAATGAATGCTGGAAGATCAGAGAAGTAGAACAAGCCACAACCATCTCACCTTGCCAATTCCTCAGCTGATCCTGTTTCCTCAGACGGGAAGTCTCTGAGTCCTCATCTGAATGGGTCTCAGCTGAACTGTGCTGCTCAAAGCCTAAGAGCTTAACCAACCTAGTTCCTGGTTTTCACGCCTTATATACTTTTCTGCTTTCTGCCCTCACTTCCTGGAATTAAAGGCTCAACTCTTGGGATTAAAGGCATGAGTGCCACCATTTTCTGGCCTCTATGTCTGATAAGTGGCTGTTCTGTTCTTTGAACCCAGATAAGTTTATTAGGGCACACAATATTTTGGGGAACACAATACTACCACATATAGTAATAAAAACAGCATGGTATTGGCATAAAAACAAACAGGTGGATCAATTGAATCATATTAAAGACCATGACATAAATCCACACATCTATGGACAGCTATTTTTAAAAAGGAAGCCAATATTATACAATGAAAAAAGAGAGCATCTTCAACAAATGATACTGGCATAACTGGATGTCAGCATGTAGAAGAATGCAAATAGATGCATATCTATTGCCCTGCACAAAACTCAAGTCAAAGTAGATCAAAGAGGTCAACATAAATCCAGTTACACTGAGCCTGATAGAGAAAGTGGGAAAGTGCCTTGAATGCATTGGCTCAGGAGACAGCTTGCTAAATAGAAAACCAGTAGCCTGACACAGATCAATAATTTATAAATGGGATCTCATGAAACTGAAAAGCTTCTGTAAGATAAAGGATATTGTCAATAAAACAAAACTGCAGCCCAAAGAATGGGCAAAGACCTTTACCAACCACACATGTAACGGAGGACCGGTCTCCAAAACCATATAAAGAACTCAAGAAACTAGACATCAACAAACCAAGTAATCCAATTAAAAGTGGGGTACAGATCTAAAAAGTGAATTCTCAACAGAAGAATCTCAAATGGCCAAGAAACATTTAAAGAATTGTTCAACATCCTGAGCCATTAGGGAAATGCAAATAAAAATGAATCAAAAATTTCATCTTACAAGATTCAGAATGGCTAAAATCAAAACACTAATGAGAGTTTATGTTGGAGAGGATGTGGAGCAAGGGGAACACTCCTCCACTGCTAGTGGGAGCACAAATTTGTACACTTTGGAAATCAATATGGTGGTTTCTCAGAAAGTTGGAACTCAATCTACAGCAAGACCCAGCTGTATATACCACTCTTGGGCATATACCATCCTATCACAAGGACACTTGCACAACTACGTTTATAGCAACATTATTCATAATAGCCAGAAACTGGCAACAACCTAGATGTCCCTCAACTGAAGAATAGATAGAGAAAATGTGGTATATTTACACAATGGAATATTACTCAGCTGTTAAAAACAATGAAATCAGGAAATTTGAAGGCAAATGCATGGAACTAGAAAAAAAAATCAGCCTGAGTGAAGTAACCCAGACCCAGAAAAACAAACATGGTATGTACTCATTCATAAATGGATGTTAGCTGTAAAGTATAAGATAACCAACCTACAATCTACAGCCCTAGAAAGGATATGTAATAAGGCAGGCCCAAAGGGGAATGGGGATGCATGAACTCCCCTTGGAAGGGGAAATAGAAGAGATCTCCTGGGTAGACTGGGAAAACAAGAAGGATTAGCTTGGGGAAATGGATGGAGGAAGAGAATAATGAAAGAGACATCTTGATTGGGGAGCATTTGGGGGTCATGTAGAAATGTGGTGAAATGGAAACTCCCACAAATCTACAAAAATGATGCCCAGCTAAGACTTCTAGTAAGAGTGGATAGGTGTCCTGAACTGGCCATCTCCTGTAATCAGAGTGATAACTACCCCAATTGTCATCAGAGAGTCTTCATCCAGTGACTGATGGAAACAGATTCTGAGATCCACAGCCAAGCACTGGGCCAAGCTCCAAGAATCCTGTTGAAGAGAGGGAGGAAGGATTACATAAGCCAGGAGGAGCAAGGCCATCACAAGAGAACCCACAGAAACTAACCTGGGCTCATAGGAGCTCACAGACTCTGAACACACAGCTAGCGAGTCTACATGGGACCACCTTAGGCCCTCTACTTATGTGAGACAGTTGTGTAGCTTGATCTACTTGTAGAACTCCTAGTGGTGGGAGGATGGCCTGTCTCTAATGCTTTGGCTGGCTTCCAGGAACCTACTCCTCATACTGGGTTGCCTTGCCTAGCCTTAATACAAGGAGAGGAGGTTAGTCCTACCTCTATTTGATATGTGGTGCTTTGTTAACTTTCATGTTGAACCTGCCCCTTTCTGAACAGAAACAGAGGAGTAACAGATGGGGGGAGGCGGTGGGAAGAGAAGAGGAAAGAGAAACTGTGGTAAGGGTATAAAATAAATGAATAAATTTAATTAATAAAAATTTTATTTAAACTCTCATATAATTGGACACTAAATGAACACTATTACTGTATGCTAAATTTCATTTTCAATTAGAGACAAAATAGAAATATTAAAAGAGAATATTAAAAACTAAATTACAGTATGACTCAGATATACCATTCCTGGGCATAACACAAAGGAATCCATGTCTTCTCCATCCACATTTATACACTCATGTTTTTTGTTGCCTTATTCACAGCAGAAAAGAAATTGAACCAGCCTAGATGTTCATCAATAGATGCTTCATTCATTAGTCAAAATGTAGTATGTATATATAAAATAATTGTGTTAATTTTATTAAAGTATAAAGAAAATTACTATGATTTTAGAAAACAATATTTGGAAATTATAATGTTCAGTAATGAGACTCAAACACAGAAAGACAAAACTCATATTTTTCTCACTTATGCAGATTATAGCTAATATGGTATGAAAATATCTGTATAATGGATGTATATGTGGATAAAAATTTTAAATACTAGAATAGAGAGAAAGACAGGAGAAAAAATGCCAATAAAATGAAGAAATAGAAAAAGCACAATTGTGCTCTGAAAACAGAAAGATTCTAGAGGGGGCAGCAGTCTGGGCATTTGGGTCCAGTCCCTGTGTGTGCTCCCATCTCAAAGCAATTGGTTCTTGGCCATGTGAGAAAGCTATGTGAGCATGAACCCAACAGCAAGCTAGCAAACGGAGTTTCTCCATGGTTTCTGCTTCCAACTCCTGCCTTGAGGTCAGTGTTGGATTATGACTTGGAAGTAATCCTTTCCTTCCCACACTGCTTTTGGTCAGTGTCGAATTATAGCAACTGAGCAGAAGCTTGAACACTGTCTCAAGCCTGCAATCCCACCACTTAAGAAGCTAATACAGGGGGATTGCTATGAGTTTGAGAGGAATGAATTCCAGTCCAGCTTTATCCACAGAGTGAGATCTTCTTTCATGAAACTAAAAGGAGACAGGTAAAGGAACTGGAGGAAAATATCGAAGAAGAGGTAAAAAATCATGAAGAGAAAATTGTGGGTTTTTTTTTTTATTGGTGTGCATGTTTTCCCCTCACAATTTCATTCTCTGTAGCTTGAATACACATAGATCATGCTGATCTTTTATAACTAAGGAGACAAACTGGACAGGGCTCTATAGGCGCAGAATGTGGGTGAGTCATCATGGTAGAAGTTCAGATTCTAATAAAACTTACATGCTCAAAGACAGCTTGTAATGTTGTCAGGAAGCTATTCAATAAGAGAACTAGGCTGAAACAAGAGAATCTCCTGAGAGGAGCAGTTTAAGGCTGGGATCTTATGCAGTTAGAGCTAATGCTGACGGATCTTAGCCACAGCAAATTGGAAGGAGAACAAATCAAATTCAAGACCCACCCTTGCCAGGACAAGTGAAGCCAGATGAATCAGAAAACGTGAATAGATTCTGAGAGAACTGAAAAAAATAATATAAATCAAGAAGTCACACAAACATGGATTTAAGATGTGAAGAGCACTGAAATTTCAGCAAAGGAGGAGCTTGAGGCCAATATGAAGACACTGCGTCAGTTAGTATCCTCTGCCAAACACTAACATGCCTTATGAAGAAGAGAATCGGGTGCAGATGAGAAGGCTGTGGAGAAGTGAAAACTTGAATATTTTACCAAATAAAACTAAGCTTCATAAGAAAAACAAAAACAGCCATTTAAGTTACTACCTATGATAATTGTCCTAGACGAGACTACATCATTTTCTTTACCTTTCTGCATACAGAGCAACATTCTGATGTGCTGCCTCTCATGTAGCGGTTTCTATGCTAAGACAGCAAGGAGGCCAATGCAAAACAGTGTGGCTGAAAGAATCAAAGCTTTGCTCCTCTTCAATGGCATGATCTCCTCATACAGTGAGAAAAATGGGAGAAATGCAAGTTTATTTAAGTCAGTGAATGTCTATCATTAATTTGGCATATACCTAGAAACATACCAGCAAAACTGAATACACGATGAAGTAAGCTTAAGCACATCCATGGATGGGAAGGTGGAAGAGGATGGTAGAAGGATACATGGGAACCTGTAAGCATAAGAGGGCCTATCTGGTGGAGGGAGGGAACCAAAAGGGGCAGACATGGCATTGGAGAGGTGGAAATGTGAAGGGAGCTGAATAAGAACAATCTAAAATGATGACATATATGTATATATGTATATCTGTGTGTAAATATATATGCATATATGAAGATACCATATTAAAAGCCATTAGTATGTATGCTAATTTAAACATTAATGAATGCAAATATAGTATTTTCTGTATTATCCAACACAATGTATATTACTCTTTAAGTCCTACCCTGTGTTGAAACCAAATATCTTCCCATCAAAATGCATGTGCTGAAGTATTAATCCCACTTAGCATAAAAGTGTGGGTATTTGTGAGACAGGACCTTTAAAGTGTTAAATAAAGCCATAATAGAGGAATGCCATTCTGACCTGTATGGTAACTTATAAATAATGGAGATTAGGATAGAGAGTGAGATCCCAGAATGCAGACTACAGACAGATGCCCTCAAGAACTCAGCAGAAAAATCTACATCTACAACCAAGGAAGAGGTCTGTGTGAAATAAACCTCTGTGCTTTTCAGTTTGTAAATTTCTGTCATTTGAACTCTGAGAAAATACATTTCCTTCCTTATGTAAACTATCCAGGGCTGGAGAAACAACTAAGTAGGTAAAGTCTTGCCTTACAAGCATGGGAGTCTAAGTTTAATAGGTAGAACCTGTGACAAAAAAGAAAACAAAAAAAGAAAGAGGGAAGGAGGATGGGATGGAGGGAGGGAGACAGACAGACAGACAGACAGACAGACAGACAGAGAAATCAATCAATCACTCATAATTCCAGTACCAGAAGGTGAAGGTAGGCAAAACCCTGTGGAATGCTGGCAGGCCAGCTCCACCTGCCTACTGGATTCCAGGCCAGGAAAAAAGTCTGTCTCAAATAAAGAAGGTAAATAGATCTGAAGACTCACACCTGAAATTAACTTCTGATCTCCAAAAGGGCAGACATGCGCACAGTCACATGTTCACACACACATACAGATACATAGTCTTTCATTCTATGGAATTATGTTATAGCAGGCATAGGAAATTATTAATCGGCATTTATAAGAAAATTCACTCGTCAGTATAATAATATTTATTTAACTTATTATACCTCCTAGTCTAATTACAATGCACCTGGTTTGGCTTATTGACAAAAATATTATCTTAAGTTGCATTATCTTTCGACTAAGTGACAGGAAGATTGAAAACATAGGCTTTGGGTTTGACAAGAAATCAACTGCATATGGTTATCCACATCTTTTCTTTAAAAAAGGTGACATAAATTTAAATTACCAAATTTTAAAGGAATTGTTTTATGCATAGAAAACAATTACATATTTATGAATACTAAATGTATTCTTAAGAGTTGAAATTCATTTTCAGTAAACCAATTTACTAAGCAGAGCTAGACAATTGGAAGCATTTTTGGCAATTGGTACTAGTTATAAACAAATTAAAAGTGGTAAATATTTCCTCTGCATCTCAGGTTACAGTGTTTTTAAAATATACTATATATGATTTTATTATTATTGCTTTCCAAAATTATAAAAAAATCTATGCAACTTAAACACACACACACACATGCACACACACACACACACACACACACACACACACACACACTTCACTAGTACATTGCTAGAATTGAGGTAGAACATGACATAGAATACATGTAATATTATCAAAGCAAACCACATCAACCAAGTTTTTTGAAACTCTATTTTTGGGAATCAGTTCTTTTCATCTAATGCAAACACATTCAAGTTCATATCAATTCATTAAATAATTCCCTCCTTTGGTGGAAAATTATACAACCATTAACACCTGGGCTTTGAGAATGAACCTGGATAAAAAAGAAGCTGAGCGTATATCTAGTAAAATGCTTATACATAAAATAAATATAGTCGCTATAACAAACTGATTGCAGCACATAATTATTAAACCTAATCCCCATTTGGTTTTGTGTAGGTATGGAGGAGGTGGTATATTGTATAATGAGCACATGCAGTATTGAATGAGTGACTGAGAACCTATGTTAAGAGGAAATTCAGAAAGAGTAGGTACATATCAATGAGAACTGTTAATGTGTTGGGATATATCTGAAAAAATCATTAGATTATACACAACAAAGAAAGTTTGAGCAGGATATTGTAGTGAAATAAAAAAGAATCCCTTATGCTAATTAAAATTTCTGGATTATTGTGTTTGAAGGCCAATCAATAAATCTGAATAATTGTGAAAAAAACCAACCAGACAAAATTAAACATACTCTAGTATATCAGTACTTCATTATGGTTCATTAAAAAATAAATGCTGATTAAAAAGTCAGCAGGTGATTTTTAGATTCACTATCTATAGAACTAAAAGTTAAAATGAGGAAAAATTAGGCACTAAAAAAAAAAAGAGAAAAGATTGACACATACTGTTTTAGGTCTGAAACAGCTCAAAATCTGCCCATGAGCAGTGTACTGATTAAATATTTTCACTCAACAATAGTGTGTGTTGTCTCCACACAACTGAATGTGTGATGTACTGTGTAAAGCATTTGCTTGCATTCATTTGTCCATTAATACGTTGTAGATTAGTATGTCTTATTGGAGAACACTCAATGATTGTTATCCAAGTAACTTTATTACATAGTTTGAACATTTCACAACAGTGATGCCACACGACAGTGATTCAGGAGGAGAATCCCTCCTCTGAAATTCTACGAAGAACCAGAGGGAAAAACATTCGTTTCCCAGCGAGGGTAGACAAATTATGCAAAGTGGAACACTGTTGTATGAAGATCATTGGAGAACACAAGGTAACCAAATAACATGCTTAGAGTTACAAAAGATAACCCAAAATGTGAGTCCAAAGTCATTTATCTAGTGAGAAAATGGTTTAAAATGAAGCTAAAACAAAAATATTTCCTGAAGGCAATGCCTGAGACAATTTGTGTCCCACAGGAAGAATTGGAAGAAATGACTCAGAAATGCTCTCAGATGGAGGGGAATGATGGACTAGAGTGCAGATCAGCAGGAAGAAAACTCACTAGGAATGCAAAACTTGTTATCTGACTAGATATGTACCTGTACCTACATGTATACAATTTCTACTCTATTATTGATTGAAATAAAAATGGTCCCAAATTAATAAGAGGCTGTGTTGTAGGGGGAAGCACCACTTGTTAGTAACAAACCCACAAGCAGTGGGTAGAAACACAAATGGAATCCCATTGCTGAGGATTTCTACCAGGACTGAAGTAGCACTATATCATTTGGAGAATCTGTAAAGTAAGTTACAGGTTCATGTCATAAACTCAACATTTCCCAATTTCAGTGAGTTTGTGCGGTCCAACAGTGTTAGCATTAGATACAAGTGTACAGCAAACATTTGAATGGGATTAGTGATGATGTATGAATGAGTTTTTTAATAATGCTTAATTATTATCTTTTTTTTGTTTTTTTGAGATAGGGCTTCACTGTGAAACAATCCTGGCTGTTCTGAAACACACTATGTAGACCAGGCTGGCCCCAAACTCACAGAGATTCTCCTGCCTCTGCCTCCCGAGTGCTGGGATTAAAGGCGTGCACCACCACCATCTGGCTGGAGAGATGCTCAAAAGTTAAAAGCTCTTTCAGAGGTCCTGAGTTCAATCCCCAGCAACCATATGATGGCTCTCAACCATCTATAATGAGATCTAGTGCCCTCTTCTGGCATGTAGACATACATGCAGGTGGAACACTATATAATAAGGGAATAATTTTAAAAAATGATGTTTAACTTTAATAACTACATTTTTACTACAATGGCCAAAAATGGATATGACTACTGTACTGGACTTTTCAACTCTAGGAGAGGAAATAAATTTTAAAATAAGGAGGTATTGCCTCAGTTTAAATAAAACAAATATTTTTGGTTGTGAGCCTAGCCTTTAAAAAATATGTGCATTTATGCCAAACATGACAGACTAGTATAGGCTAGATAAGAAAGCAAGACTTCAAAGTGGAACACTAATGGGGGGGGGACTTTATATACAAAGACACAGATTGTAAAGGGCATTTCAGAATAATATATATCAACAAGAAAGCTCAAGTAAATATACAAGCAAAGATGACCTCTAATGAGTCAGTAGACATGAGTAGCATATTCCTTAAACAAAAGCATTCATTCCTTCAGAAGGCACACCAATACAGAGTTAAGAATGAACCTGTGATGGTGCAGATTCCATTGTAGACTTTGAAAAGGGAAATGTTGGTGTGCTCTTCTCTAAGGAAGAATTCCTCTTAGTCATAGAATTCCTTAATGGTCTGTGGTTATGTGTGCAGGGTACTTTCAAAAAGTAAAATTTGTTTTTATGTGAAAGACACACATGCCTAAGCAGAGACTTTTTTCTCCACTTTCTGTACCTGACAGGTAGACAAACAATAAGAAGAAAGAAGCCAATTATACAAATTGCCTTTGATATACTTATACTGTGACATTCAGTAACTGCTCAATCACTTTTTGAAAGAATGTAGATACTCAGCAGCAAAGAAACAATAAGCCTCAATCAATTTCAAAAAGATCATGTTGTTCACAGTGTGTATTTTAATATAATAAAATTAAACTAAATACTAGAACAAAAACATATCTATAAAACCTTCAAGCATTTGACTAGGATGTCCTATATTTCTATGTAAATATGTCTATATACATAAAAAATTATTACAACAGAATGTTGTAAGTTCTAAGTGAGTATAATGGCATACGAATATGACTCTGGGTTAGAGTATTTGCCTGACATGTTTAAGAGTATGGATTTTTCCCCAGTACTGCAAAAATAAAATTACTATATATAGAAATATATAGCATGAAGAAAATAAAAGGTTTGAAACTGGTAGTTATAAGCTACATATACAAGCATTTATGTATAAATATAAACATGTATATGATATATATTACACACACATTTACAGAATGAGACTCTTTTGTCATTCAAGTTAATTCCATGACCCTCCCACTACTGAATGCTTGCTGATACTTAAATTTATTCCAACAAAATAAATGTAAACACATCCAGAGAAATAATGATGCTTGGCAATAGCAATTTCAAACTGTCTGTAATGTTAATCTATTCTGCCTTCTGTGAGTATTGGACTATCTCCCAAAATAGGCTTTCAAATCATTTTTCACACATGTGACCAACACAAATGTAAAAGATATCAAATTTAGATCAAGAGAACAATACATAAAATACTAAACTAAATAATCCTTAGACACCGGTGTTATTTATGTTTATTAGTATTAATTTCAAAGCCATAGCATGAAAGCAATTTGTGAGTGATTAAGTCAAAACCTTTACATATTTCTAAATCCAAATAATGTCTCTAAAACTTGTAATTTTCACAGTCTACTAATTTAGTGATTTAGTATAATGACATCACTTCACAAAGATGTGAGGGGAATAAATTTGGGCTACATCATGATATATCTAGGCTGAATATTTAAATTTGTACATTCAGGCACACAGACAATGTTTGTTTTGAAGATAGAGGAAGGCATTGCTCCTCTTTAGCCTGCTCATCGTGGTTCATCTCTCCTTTTCACATTTGTTTCCCACATTGCTCTTCCTCCTGCCGATCTTCTTTTGCTCCATTGTTTTGCTTTCTTGTTTTTTGAGACAGAGCTGCATTGAGTAGCCCAAGCTGGACTACAGTCATTGGACCCTGCACAGTTAGGGATTCTTTCACTGCTAGTATCACAAGATGTCTGCATAAAAGCTCCAAGCTTCTTCCTATTCTCATGTGGTCTTCATTTATCATGGTCTTTTATTCCTTGTTCTCCCTCTCTGTTCTTGATCCAGCTAGGTTCTCCCGCTCCCCTAAGCTCTCTTTCCCTCGAACCTTGCCCTTCATTACCCCCACTCACGTCCAGGTTGTTCATGTAGATCTCATCCATTTCTCTGTCATTGGGCGATCCCTGTGTCTTTCTCGGAGTCCTGTTTTCTAGGTAGCCTCCCTGGAGTTGTGAGTAACAGTCTAGTCATCTTTGTTTTACATCTAGTATCCTCCTGTGAGTGAGTACATACCATGTTTGTCTTTCTGAGTCTGGGTTACCTCACTCAGGAGGATTTTTTCTAGATCTGTCCATTTGCCTGCAAACCTCATGATGTCATTGTTTTTCTCTGATGAGTAGTATTAAATTGTGTATATGTACCACATTTTTTTTTATCCATTCTTCAGTTGAAGGGCATCTAGGTAGTTTCCAGGTTCTGGCTATTACAAACAATGCTGAAATGAACATGGCTGAGCTAGTGCCCTTGTGGTATGATTGAGCATTCCTGGGGTATATGCCGGAAGAAGCATAATGCTAGAGAGGTCCACAGAAATCCACAAAGATACCCCCACAATAGACTACTGGCAATGGTCGAGAGACAGCCCGAACTGACCTACTCTGGTGATAGGATGGCCAAACATCCTAATTATCGTGCTAGAAACCCCATCCAATGACTGAGGGAACCGGATGCAGAGATCCACGGCCAGGCCCCAGGTGGAGCTCCAGGATTCCAATTGGTGAGAAAGAGGAGGGTTTGCATGAGCGAGAATTGTTGAGACCAAGGTTGGAAAAAGCAAAGGGACAAATATCTAAATGAAAGGAAACACATGAACTATGAACCAATAGCTGAGGAGCCCCCAACTGGATCAGGCCCTCTGGATAAGTGAGACGGTTGATTACCTTGATCTGTTTGAGAGGCATCCAGGCAGTGGGACTGGGTCCTGTCCTCAGTGCATGTGCTGGCTGTTTGGAACCTGGGGCTTATACAGGGACACTTGGCTCAGCCTGGGAGGAGGGGACTGGACCTGCCTGGACTGAATCTACCAGGGTGAACTCAATCCCCAGGGGAGTCTTTGCCATGGAGGAGATGGGAATGGGGGGTGGGCGGGGAGCCGGGGGGGGGGGGGGGGGGGGGTTTGCGGGGAGGGGGGAGAACAAGGGAATCCGTGGCTGATATGTAAAATTAAATTTAATAAATAAATAAATTTTTTTTTAAAAAGCTCCGAGCTTTTCCAGTCTGTGGCATTAGAAATCCCATTACATATATTTCCATATATTTTATTGATCAAGTAAACAAGCAAGCAGTTTCACTTTGGTCTCAAACAGTTGCATAGAATCTAAAACTTGATAAATATCTGGCCATGTGAGCCACAGCTCTAAGACATTGGTAGGCAGCACTGACCATGATACATGGTCAACTTTACAAGGTACCCAGCTTGGAATGAAATATTATTATGGTATGAAATATTATCATGTAAGAAGAATCAGAGGATATGTGTGCTTTCAAACTTGATAAGTGGAAGATGATGCTTTTTGAACAGACATTTTAGAGAGAGGGCCCCATCATAGGAGAAGAGGTTGCCATTGTAAACTTCTAGGGAAGGGTAAGTTTTCAAAACAAACAGTACTTCCGAAGGCTAAGTTCTCCTGCCGATGAGAAGATATAAAGTGATAAGAATTTTGCTGGGAGGCAGAGGCAGGTGGATCTCTGTGAGTTCGAGGCCAGCCTGGTCTCCAAAGTGAGTTCCAGGAAAGGCGCAAAGCTACACAGAGAATCCCTGTATCGAAAAAAAAAAAAGAGAGAGAGAGAGAGATTTTTGTATCCTGGTGTCTTGGAGCCACATTGGGGGAAGTTCTGTAAATGGTAGCAAATTCTTTCAAACAAAAGAAAATAAACAAATCCAGGTTATTTGGAGTCTACTAACGGGAAAAGCAGAAAGAACTCTTGACACTCTATAACATGTCTAAGGGACTCAGCAACCACACTGTTGAAGACAATGCAATCAAGTCTGCCAGCTTGATTACAGCCATGGTGCTTTATTTCATAAAATTCATGCTGAAATGCTTCTATATGTTGACTAATTTTCTGTATGGAGCTTGTACTACCTGCTCTGTTTTATGAAATTCCCCACATCAACTAACAGTTTAAGATTTTGTACCTTTCCTTTACAACCTGCTGTAACGTAGAATTTATCCCATGGGCAAAAGTGAGTTGAATGTGATATACATCTGAGTGTAACTTTACACTCAGAACGGCATAATGACTATTAGAACATTAGAATGGTAAGCAGACCTGGGGATCCCACTAAACTTTTAATGAATGGGGTTCTTAGAACAATTTTAATAAAATGGCTAAGATATAACAACAAAATTAGGGAGATACTTAGGGTATCAGTAATACAAATTTAAGAGACTTTTGGAAAATAGTGAAAATAGTATGCAGGATTTTTAAAAATGTAATCAATGATGTTGGATGCTATATATTTTTTTTTACTGTGTGTCAAATTAGGTAAGTTACATCAGCTCAAAAAGGATTTATTTAATAAACAACTTGTTAAGTGTGTTCTTCATACACTGTTTCTCTCATTGTTTAGGTATGTGGGAAAATATTTAAGTGCATATAAAGCTGTGACAGATAGTGTCATATGATTTCTCTTTGCTTTTTGCTGTTTGTTTTTTGTAGTTACATAATGATTTAGCTTAAACTCCTCCAAGTAAACTTAAATATTTATTTCATATAATGGGTGGAATGTGAAAATAAGTGGATCCAGGCAATACAACATATTCCCATTTCAATTTAAGAATATTTTTACTCAGAGTTATTACCAAGGTTAACACTCCACAGATTTGCTGAGCTATTATGACCAAACGATTTGAGTAGCAAATGAAGTACATGCCTGGGTGGCAAAATGAATTGCCTGGCTTTCCCACTGGGAAAATACTAATCGGATTAGAGAGTTTGATCTCTGGACACATAGAGGAAAATGAAAAAAAAAATCATGGTAATAGTCTTGGTCCTTAAAAAATTTATAGTTTTATTTTATGGAACTCAAAATGATAATCTTTCTGACATTATGTAAGTTAATTTTTCAGTTAATAAATGAAAAAGAGTAAGGAATTCATTTTCAGTTGTTACATAAGCACTTTTTTAGTATTTTGTAAGACGATTTACTAAACGGTTTTATTAATAAAAACCTGGAGCCAGACATTGGGGTGAAAGTGGAGAGATCAGAGAAATAAGACAAGCCACAGCCAACCCTACCTAACCAACTCCTCAGCTTCCAAAGAGACCTATTTCCTGTATACCCACACCAATATGCCTTTCTGTTCCTGCCATCTCACTTCCTCTCTCTGCCCAGCTACATCACTTCCTGCCTGTCTGTACAGACATCCTGACCTTTATGGTTAGTGCTGGGATTAAAGGTGTGTGCCACCATGCCTAGCTCTGTTCCTCGGTGTGGCCTTGAAATCACAGAGATCCAGATGGATCTCTGCCTCCCAAATGCTAGGATCAAAGGCGTGTGCTACCATTGCCTGACTTCTATGTTTAATATAGTGGCTGACTTTTTCCTCTGACCCTCAGATAAGCTTTATTAGGGTGCACAATATTTTGGGGACACAATATATCACCACAGTATTTTACAATTATTTTCCAGTTATTCAATATTATTTTGCTTTTTCCCATTCATTTAATCTCATGCTTAACCATATGAGAGAGTAAAAAATTCAGAGAACATATGAAAAACAATATTAATGTGCTAAAATGTTCTCATGAGAGGAATGAAATATATTTTATTGATAACTATGAAAAAGAATATAATTATAAAAATGTATACACATGCTCCCATGTATCTGTGGTTAAGGAGCTAGGCAGAAATAATTACATGTCTCACAATTCACAAGTGATTTATAAAATTCTGTAATAATGTGTACAACAGTAAAGATTCTTGTTTGGAATTTTCTACTGGAGAATAAAATGATTTTTTTCAGCATGATACAACTTTCCATTTTACTTAACAATTTTCAGTTATTAGAAACAGATGGTGTTTTGGTGGTAAACACAATTAATTTACATTTTAGACAATGTGCTTAATTAGAATTGGACTCCATGTCTCACAAGCTTTGCATTTCATTGTTATGTATACAGTTTGTGATTCTGCCAGCTGTCATAAATACACACTTATGTTTAGTTTTTTTTTTAATCATTTTAAAAAGTCTATTCATTCTCATGCATAGTCTGGAAATTAAATAGATTTAAAAATTGAATTTTAAAGTTTTTATAAGCATCTAAATTATCATTTCTGGAAATGCATGGAGAGGGGTTACAGAGATGGTTCAGTAGTGAAGAGCAATTGACGCTCTTCCAAAGGACCCAGGTTCCATTCCCAGAACCAATATGGTGCACTCCAACTGTCTATATCTCCAAGTCCAAGGGATGTGATGACGTCTTCTGAATTCTGCCAACAATGGCTTGCACATCATACACAGAAATATATGCAGGCAAACACTCACACATATAAAAATGAAATAAATAAATCTTATAAAATGCACAGAGATCTCAAAGTAAAAACAGATTTTAATACATATCTGCATTTTTTTCTTTGGCTTCAATGATGGTATTTTTTTCTTAAAATTTCTAATATATTCATTGAAATAGAATCCTAAGATCCAAAAAGCATGCATGCTGACAAAACATACTAATAAACATGGATGTGCTCACATTTTTATCACGTTATATAAAAAAGTTTAGTAAAGTAGTACTCATTTCCCGGTGTTATTGGTACATAATTCTACTCAGTAAATTGGCATTTGAAAGTGTGTATGTGTGTATATAAGCATATCTTGGCATCATATACATGCATTTCCATCTTCGGAGTTATTATTCTCATACTTTATTCTTACATTAGATAGGTAGTGGCATAAGATACTATAGTTCAAGTGAATTTTATTTTTAATTTTCTAAGTTGTATCTTCATATTATTTGAAACTGATTTTTCTAAAGAATAAAACTTTCTTATACAAGAGAGCTATTTTATTTATCATGAGTTACTAGGGAAAGATCAATTCAGTATGAATCTTTTCTGTCTTTTTCCTTTGGTTTGGGAGAATGAAAATAAGAGTTTATTGTTAATGACATGTTGCTGGACTCATAGATCATTGTATGCCTCATGTCATCAGAGAAGTTTCTTCTTTCCATAGAGTAATTAACACAGAGACCCACAACTGGACATTTGGCAGAGAGTGAGAGATTTTGTAGCAGTCAGCCTTAAATGGAATCCCTTTGTCAAACCCCTCCACTCAGGACCCAGGGAACTATTCAGAAGAGCAAAGAGAAAAATCATAAGAGCCAGAGGTGGTGGAAACATCCTCTTCCAGATACAACAAGGCTAAAACTCATGTGAACTCACAGAGACTTGCAGGGCACACACAAGTCCTGCACAAGTTCAAAGCAGATAAAATTCCAGCACTGTGAGAAGGAAGTAGGCACAAGAAGCTCCACCCCTAATCAAAAGCTATTTAGTATTGATACATGCTGGGAAAGGGAAAATCAGTTTCTCTAATTGAACGTCGTTGAGTATCCAGGGCAGACCCCATGCCCAGGAGTAGTTGGTCAACACAAAACAGACATTGAGAATGTTTTTTGTTGTTGTGTCTCTGTGCATGATTTTTGTTTTGTTCTGTTTTTTTTTGTTTGTTTTGTTTTTTGTTTTTTGTTTTTTTGTTTTTTTTTTGTCTGTGCCTGGATGTATTGCATGTTTTTGTTTGTTTGATTTGACTTTTCTTAGTTTTGTGGTAAGGAGCTATTGAAGATCTGGGTGAATTTGCTAGAGGAGAAAGAATGTCATTAAAATATATTATATGCATTTTTTAAATCTTTTATTTATTTTAATTTCTGAGACTATAATGACATTATTTCCCCCTTCCTCTATTCCCCTACAAGTTCTCCATACACACCTTGATCTTTTTCAAATCATGGTCTCTTTTTGCATTAATTGTTATTATATGCTTATATACATATATACATATATTCTTAAGTATAACCTACTCACTCCGTATGATGTTACTTGAATGTATGTTGTATACATTCAAAAAGTAAAGTAAATTATGTTTGAAACTTAAAAGAAATCATGAAAGGATTCAGTGAACTTAGATATATAAAAATTAAACAACAAATTCCTAAGTAATCACCAAGTCAAAGAAATCACAGAAGAAAACAAAACAATACCATGTTGAATGAAAAGGAATAGCACCCAAAAAATAAACAGATTAAACTAGGAACTGGCGCAAAGGTAATTATACCTATGTGTACTAACACTGAAAAGGGATAAATGAAAAACATTTTACCTTAAGAATCGGGGAATGTAGTGCTGCTAAATTCAGTGTAAGCAGAAAAAGGAAGTTCGATGAAGTGTGAAGATTAAAATAACTATAAAAGAAAAGCATGATAAAAATCAACAAAATTTAAATAGTGGGGGAAATGTCCAAAATTTAGATTCAGTAATCTAATTTAAAATAAAGAGGATCCAAGTTGTTAAATCTTAAGCAAGAATGAGAATTACTGGCAACACAGAAGAACACAAAATAATTAAACAGATTCAAAAATATTGCAAACAGTGCACAGAAGCAAGCTCTTTGAATAAGATGGATAAAGATTAGACAATATTAAAACCAACTCTTGATTACAATGTCAGAAAGACTTAAAAAGTAAAGCTTTTACTTAATAACTAAACCATGGCCTGAAAGCAACATGCCTGTCATCCCATTACTGTGAAAGCTGAGGTAGGGGATGAATGAGTTCAAAGCTAAACTGGAGTATACAGCCAGGTCCTATCTAAATTAATATCAATAATAATAATCATTATTATTATGATCATAAATATAACAATTTTAAATAGGAAAAATTCCTAATAAGAAATGTATAGAAAGGTGAAAATTCATAATTAATTCTACAGAATATATATATATATATATATATACATATACATACATATATATATATAAAGAGGTACCATACATTGCCTTTAAACTATTACAAATACTGGAAAAGGAAGAAAAAAGCCAAAAAAATATGTGTCTCCTTAACAGGCACATGATTCAGCTTGAAAGAAAAATGTGAAGTGATGTTGCACATAATTAGATGAAAATCCAGAGATGATCCCTATACACTGATCATGTCATCTTACAGCAAGGTAGAGTTTGGCTGGAAATCCACTGACAAAAATGTATATATTTATACATCTAATTACTTTAAATATTATTAATTCTTTCCACAGGGCAGATATCAGACATGTAATTGTGCATTTGGCATACTTGGAGATAAAAAGTACCATCTGTGGTAGCCATAGAAAAGAAAATTCTATTTGTTCAAACACTCCAAACTTGCTACATTGTCAACTGATCTAAGACTCAGTGTTGACAAATTGCATCTCCTTGACATGTATGTCCTCTTCACCTCCTCATGATTTGCAAAGAGACACTTCTGCTATGTCCTGAAACTCCCATGCTGTGAGATACGAGAACTCAAGTGAGAATTTTGTTTTTCTATCTAAATGACACACATCGATGCCACTTCCTCCTTGCAACCATTTATCCTGTCTTGATCCGTTCTGAAATCCCAACTTGTATCTAAAAATACACACAAGTTACCCTTCAATTTAGTGTGTGGTGATTGAATATTATGAAGTTAATATACACATTCTAATATTGATAACATTGGAAACATGCTAATATAAGACCTACCACAGACTCAATACACCAAATTTTGTATAACCCTCTTGATATTAAATGTAATTAATGAACAAATTCAAAAACATTGAAAAGAGGTTAGATATGAGACTGGGTTTGAGAAAAGTATTTTTATGAGTGGATTTCTTTTGGAGAGATGAAATTTTATAATTAGATTAATGCAATGGTTATAAAACCTTGTGAATACATAGGGTGCATAATATCACAGCTTTTATGAGGAGGATTGTATTATGTATATTATAATAGAGCTCTAATTATAAATCCTGATATATAAAGTATTTATATTCTATGATAGTGAACCCTATTTTCCAGTTATGTGCTTTTGTAGAGGAAATTCATAGAATTCAGAACTACAAAGAGTAATCAAATACATCCAAGAATAAATCAATCCTAACACAGATGTTTTCATGATTAATTTTGTTTTTTTTTTTCTTAATACTTTGTCTCTAGCAAAACTGCCTGAAACTGAATCTTAATTCACGATGGGCTGTGATTCCTTGTTCAAATTATTTAAGCTTTGCATAATTTGATTTCTGTCTCTGAAATTCAAAAGATTCTAATGAAGACTCAGTGTATGGAAAATAAGCTGCACAGGGCTGCAAATGTAGCTCAATTGAACCAATGCTTTCTAGATACATGGGAAGACCTGGGTATGAGCCCCTGTGCAATACACACCAGATATAATGGTGCACACCTTTAATTCCAGAACTCAGAAAGTGAAGACAGAAAGTTAGGAGTTCAAGGTCTTCTTTGATATAAGCAATTTAAAGGTGAGTCTGGGATACATATCACACTGTCTCAAAATACCAATAAAAATAGTAACTAGCATCTAATAAGGGACTATGAAATTATTGTTATACACTTATAATCATACACAGAATACAAATATGTGCATAGTGTTGTCTATATGTGTATGAGAATATATGCTTGGTGTTGTTATGAACACTCTGTGACTATAGGCTTAACTCAATTAAGATTTACAAAGTTATTAGATTTTTTCACTTAGTGTACATCAAATGAAAATTTATACACTTTCTTCAGTTTACATGGTCATCATTGCTAAAGTTATAACTAGAGAATTTTTGCAAAGAGAGTAAAATTACATTAAAGAAAAGGATTCCAAAACTGCAAAACAACAGGCTGAGTACATAAATTATTAACTAGAGATAGATGTGAAACGTTTAATACTATTTTAGGAAAATAATTTATCAACTTAAAATAAAACATATTTGTACACTTAAATATTCACATTTAACTAGGTGACCACCTGTAAAAATATTCTATTTCATTTTCTGTAAACCTATACCTACAAATATGTGCTAATTTTTGAAACTAAGACATTTTATTTATAAATTAAAATTTATAAATTAAAATTGCATTTGGTGTTAAGCATGTATATCAATATCTTTAGTATATTTGATAGAAAAACATAATACTTAGCAAAGACTTAATTAAATGTTCATAGTAACTTCCACATTTGCATTCATTAGTTCTTCTGTATAAACAATTGAGCCATGAGACTTAATAATGGTAGAAAATAATACTGAAATAGGGAAAGAAAAAAATTATTAAAACTTCAAGTATTTGTCACTCAACTAAACTGTATTTTCTTTATAAGATATAATATCATTTCAAAGATTTAGTATAATATATTGTTGCTCAATTTTTATATTTCAAACAAAATACAGAAATTAATTTTCCCATATATATGTGACTCCCTTTTTGTTAAAGTTCATAGACAAATGAACAAGAAAATAATCTGAATTAAAGGCAATCTGTCTACCTGATTTTGAACCTGGAAAAAATTCAAATTACCATAGATGCTTTTTCCCTGAAGAGGTCACTGAACTTATCATACATGAGAAAATTGCTTCTAAGGGGAGCAGATTTATCTAGAACATTAGTGCTTTGGCTAAAGAACCTCAGAGGTTAAGTTCCCTCTTAACACAATTGTTATTTCATTGACTAGTGTTAGCAAGAGGCGGGAGTCAGAGCCCAAGGACACAGAAACAATTACCCTCTGCTGAGAACAGAGCAAGATGCTCTGTGCAGACTTGATTCTGGAATAAATCATTGGAATAGTGTGGACAACAGTATAGATCCACTGTCTGAAAGTAAATCTATCATCTGTGGTTTCCCTACTGACAGAAAAAGTAATATGCAGAGTATAAAAACCCCAGTCATCACTCCACACTAAGGATTATGTTAGTCATTGTCATATTTTTCTGTTTAAATTATATCCAACAATGTGCAAGCTTACACATGTGAATACACTAACGACACAAACAACAATAGCTAATACTGTAATATTACCATGCTTTTTCCCTTGGTAATGACTGTCTTCAAACCTAATGCTGGACCACAAAAACTAACATAATTTTCCAGTCTGAATTTTGTCGCAAGCCCTATTTCACAGAAGGAAAAATCACTGTTATTAGAAGTTATATTATTTGCTGCAATTAGTGCAAATGAGAGAAGTTTCTTCTGCTCAGGTGTTTGGACATTCGAGGTAACGTATTTCCCATTTACTCTTATTATTTGAGAGATACTAGCAGACAAGAAGCCTGCTATGAACCACCAAGATTTCCCATGTGTTTAAATTCGCTTTGCGTTCACCTAGCCCTTCCTTCTCCCACGTCGTGTGACCCACTTCTTTATCCACACAGACACACCAGCAACTGAAACCTTGCTTCTCAGTCTTTCGAGTTCACTCTCCAACAGGTCCTCAGGCTTCCTTAGAATAGCCATTCCCAATCTTTGTCCTGACCCAACCTCCTTTATAGGCATATTTAGTGATAAAAGGCACATAGAACATATAGTATAGTTTCATCCTGCCTGACGTTTTTTTTCTTCCATTGTGCATATATGTATGTATTTGTTAAACGTGTGTGTGTGTGTGTGTGTGTGTGTGTGTGTGTGTGTGCAGTTGAACATACAATTATGAGTCCAATATAACCGAGCCAGAATTTCTTCAAATAATTTATATTAATGTAATTTGCCAAACATTTTTAAGATTATTTAAATTTACCCTCTACTGAACATGGTCTTTTTTTTTTTAACAGATTTTGGCACAAAGCTATAATCCCAGATTCTGGAGGATGAAGCAGGGCCAGTTAATTTCCAGGTTATTCTGGGCTGCATGATGTGTTTGAGACTAATGTGGACTCCATAGTGAGATTCGACGTCAACAAACAAATACAATAGACATAAATAAATAAATAAATAAATAAATAAATAAATAAATAAATAAATAAATAAATAAAAACTCACAAAGATGTGAAGAATATTTCAGACTATGTGTTTGTTAATAATTATAAGTGCAAAAAGTTTTTAAAATACTGACAATAGTTCTGATGACAAATTTATATTCAATTTAAATGGAAATCAGATAACATATCTAATTAAGTATAATATTTTGAGATCAATTATATCAGGATAAAATGTATAGAAAGTATGTCAGAAATGTGGGAAACATGTAAATAATACCCATTTTCATTAAATATTAATATTCCATATAAACAAAGATGTTTTGTGACCTGTTCTGGGAATGCAGTTGACATAAACTTGTAGCATTTCCCATTGACCCTGTGATGTAATGGCCGCTCAACATGTGTGTTCTCTAGCAGAACATGATATAGCATGCATCCTGTCTTTTCTTATTGAAAGCTATCATGCAGCATACACGAAGGATATCTTTCCAGAGAGGATTTTTCATAAGCTTGAAGTTCTACACTGACCAGTTATGAAGAAGTATTTGAAATTAGTGTTTGAATGAGTCAGTGGGAAATGTACTCAGAGATGTCTCAGCCATTAAAGACTAGACTCACAACCAAGTTTTTATTATTATTATTTTAAAGGTGTCTGAAACAAACTTGTGTGTAAAACAAAACCCTTTGTCCTACATTATGTGAAATTGGAAATAACTCTATTATCCATAAATTCCTGATATTATTTTTGGAAATATACATAACTCCTATGGATAATTATGACATGTTTATTTTAAAATAGCTACTGTATAAATTTTCTTGTCTAGATTTTGAGTTTTAAAGAGTTGAGAGAATATCATGTTTCATTAACAAGCTGAAGTGATGTCAAACTTCAGCTCAGTCAAAAGTCATTTTGAATAATGAAATAATTTCTCTGGTTATTCTTACATGCTGACAAATTTACTTTTAATGCTATATGTTCAGCTACATTCAGCAAATTGGCATTCATTTCTATTCATATTTACTCATTAAAATTAGTTATTCTAATCATAATATGGACTCTATAGGGTCAGATGATGTAGATTATACTTTTGGTACATTTTTATAAAATAGACCATGAACAGCTAGGTGTGAATTACACACCTTCAGTCTTAGAACTTAGGAGGGTAACAGCAGGTGGATATCTGTGAGTCTGAGACCAAATGACCTGATCCACATAGCAAGTTCCCTGGACAGACAGGTCTGCAGACCCTATCTCAAAAAAAAGAAAAATGTTTCTTCATGATAAACCAAAATAGAAGTGTAAACATCAGAATGACTTTCGTGAGATATGACTTAATATTAGCAGCCCTTCCGTTTATAGTCAATCACTCAGAATCATATGCAGGCTGTTCCTTTAAAGGTATGTGAGTCAGCTGTCATCCATTGCTTGTGGACAATTTAAGATCTTGTTTTAGATAAGCATAGTATGAGAAATTAGCAATATTCATAAAGAACTTAATAGTTATTCCAGGTAGGTAGAAAAGTGAACACACAGCTAACATACGAAGGACTAAATAATATGCAGGAAATTGTCAAGAATATTGTGAAAGTTCAGATGACAACACAGACTTTGCACATTTTAAAAAGAAAAGATGTTTCAATGAAATAATCTCTCTCTCTCTCTCTCTCTCTCTCTCTCTCTCTCTCTCTCTCTCT